>OX457089.1:18120084-18182643 GCA_949752835.1 Empis stercorea
TAAAATTGAAATTATAGATGATGAATTATTGTTAGTAAAAAATGCTATTAAAGAAACATTAATTCAAAATTGTGATGATAGAAATATTACATTAATTAAAAATAATTTGATTAACTTCTTAAACTGTAAAATTAAATTATATGGTGAAACATTTTCTAATAAAAAAAATATTTTTGAAGATAGATACTTTTATCCAAACAATGATTTTAATCAAACATTTTTAAAACCCTTAACTTTTGATAATATTATTACAGATAACTTTAAAAATATAGAAGAAATTAAAGAATTAAAATTTCATAAAAATATGTCATATGGAATTAATATAATAATTATTGTAATCATATTAATAAGTATTACTTGTATAATAATGTGGAAAAAATTGAAGGGAAATAAAGTTACAATAATAAATAATGAAATACCTAAAATCGATCATATAATATCAAATAATAAAATAAAACAAAAAAAGAAAAAGATAACAAATAATGAAATTCAGGAGGATTCCAAATCTGACCGTGGGGGAGTTATATATAACTTATCTTCAAAGGATGCATCACATCCACATCGTAATTCTATTATATTTTAAATATACTTAATTATAAATTCTTTGGAAATATGAAACCAATTCTTGATAAACAAATATTTATCAAGATTATCGATTTCCTTTCCATTTTTCTCACATTAAATCTACATGCAAAATCAGCATTTTAATTATAAAATTAGCCTAGAATATAAGAAGATTAATTTTTATAAAAGGAGTTGGTCACAAGAATTTAAGCTAAACGGTCGATTGTAATAAGGTTGTCGATTATAGTATTTTCAATAAATAAGATTTAATTTTAAAAGTTTGTGTTTTTATTTGTTAAAATATATAAAATTTATTATATAATTATAAAATATATAATTCACGTGCATATTATACTCTTCTTAGTGGAACTGGAATTCATCATTCGGACAGAGGGCATCAAATCACAAAATCAATGTTCAGCAAAGGTTTTTACATTCTTGCCTTTGATCTAACGCCAGATTTATCTGGAAATAATTCTTGTCAAAGTTTATTAAACCAAGGAACTGTAAGAATTGCCAAGTTTTCAAGATCTTTAAATATGACAGTAACATGTATTGTTTATGGAGAGTTTGATGGTAGTTTGCAAATTGATAAAAATCGTAACGTATATAAAAACCTATAAATAGGTTACCACAATTGAAGTTCATCAATATTATATTTATCAATGTTATAAAAAATAAAAGTTTGACACATAAAACAAAATACAAGTCAATAACACTTATATCTATATTACACAACATATGTATAATTAGTGCAATAATATTTTGTTTTAAACTGCAAATTTTGCTGACTCTATAGTTTCTAACGCGTTTATCAATCGATTGCAAATATAGTGCATTAAACTTTAATATATATCATTTAAACTGTGTTATTAATTAAATTGTGCAATTTTGTCACTGTGTTTGTTCTATAATTTATATACTCTTTCTCATCAAAATAAGTATTATTATTTAATTTTAACATTTGCATTTACCTGCATATACATATATATAATTACAAAATTTTTTATATACTTAGTGCAAAAACTTTTGTATCAAACGACTTTTTTAAAATTTAAATTTTTAGAACTCTTATTGATTATCTCTTCTGAGTTGTATTTGTTCTATAAAATTACTATCATCATGACTAAATGTAGTAGCAATAATTGTTCTATAGATGTTAGCAACTCTACATCTGAATTAATTGTCTGCAAAGGAATCTGTTCTAAACTGTTTCATGCACAATGTATAGGTATCTCTGGTCCAGCTGCCAAACACATGAAAGAATACAACAAATCTTTCTCATTCTTCTGTTGTGAATGCTCCACAATAAACATTTCACATGTTATGCTAGCTATTAAATCAAACAATATTCTGCTGCAAACTTTCTGTGATTCAATGGATCTATTCAAAGGTACCAATCGTACTTACAATAAAAAAGTTTTAAAAATAGAGGAGAATATTAATTCAGTCCTACAGCAGGTCGACGAAATTTATTGTAAAGTTGATGAATCTATTCTCACAAATAAGACTCAAATTGAAACCATTGGGTTCACTTTCGAATAAAGTTGATAAATTATCATCTAATATCGATTTTATGAAAGAAAGGGACTGCACTGATGACGACAGTTTGATCAATAAACTTAAATTTCAATTTGACTCTTTACATTCTTCATTAAAAAAAATAAAAATAATATCGGAATGCAATATGCAATCTTACCAAAAGGTAGCCGATCAAAATGTACATGACAATTTAACTCATTTTAAAAAAATTTGTAATGAAATTTGTAAGGTTACTAGTAATAGCAACATTGATGAATTGAAATCTGGCCTATCGACTCAATGTAATGAGCTTTCAACAATTAAACACTTACTAATTGACATTATTGATGAGGTGAGAAATTTAGGAAGTCCTAAGCCCTTATTAAACAAAAATTCTCCAAATGTCGTTTTACCTAACAGATATGATATGTCATTATGTGATGAAATTAATCTTGTTGACATTACTAAAGATATTACAGCAAATGAAGTAATACCATCATCTCCGGAAACGATCTCACCGTCGAAATTAGGGATAATTCCGCTTACTCCTGAGTTAATTAAGCCAGTTCCAAAACCCAGAACAAAACCTCCTTCTGTTTCCATGGTTTCACCTTCCCAACAATCTACAAAACAACAATTGGCCTCATCTCGTCCTATCATACATTTTGGTACATCTTGGACGGAAGCTGATTGGATCAATAGAATAAAAAAACTGGATAACCTAAATAGTTCTAATCACCAGGATATATCGATTTTTTACGTTAAAGGTAGTAGTGTCTATCTTAATAAAACTTCGATTCTAAACTACCTGGTGAACGAGCTGCATTTACATGGTGTTACCTGCTCAAGATTTAGAAAATATAAAACTGCTAATCAAATGGCGTCATTAAAATTACAATTACCCAGGAGATATGCGTGGCTTCTCACTGACCCATGTAACAGTACCTATAGACTGGGAAATTTGAATTTTACACCGTGGGCACTCAAAAAACAAAATAAAAAACATAATAAAGTTAAAAATACTACAAATAATAATAATATTAATAATAATAATAAAGGTAAAAGAGTTAGTAATAATACTAATAATAATAATCGTAATAATAATATTAACATCAATAGTAATAGTAACAGGAATAGTAATAGTATTAGTTACAGTAATAGTAATGACAATAGTAATAGTAATAGTTATAGTAATTGTAATAGTAATAGTAATAGAAATAGTAATATTAATAGTAATAATAACAATATTAATAATATAGATAGTAATAGCAATGATAATAATAATAATAATAATAATAATAATAATAATAATAGTAATGGTAATAATATCATTAATTGTAATAATAATAATAATAATGATATTAATAATAATGATGGCAATGTTCCAAATTGCACTAGTAAAATAAGTTTATTAGAATCTAACAGTGCATCAAATAGTAACATTAGGGGTAAGAAATCGCTTACTAGTTTAAAAAATAAAATGTCTAAAAATGTCCAAAAAATTCAAAAATTTTTACAGGGTCCTACATTAAATCCACTTATCCCAGTTAATGATATTCCATTTGCATATAGCAATCAATCAGTTAATCCCATCATATGTAAAGATACTACTATTCAACAGACTTGTGATACTCCTATTAACTCTGGTACTTCTTTTTTGGATCCTCTAGAACCACCTGTTGTGAAAATGACAATTAATTCATGTAATAGCTTGGATAATCGTTACATATTATCTCGACTAAGAGATAAAATAATTTATAACAATGTGAGACTCTATCTTGCTTATTTGCATGACAAACCTAATACTGTTTGTATAGAAGGTAAAACAAGGACCAGTCTTATAGTTGCAATTGGGCAAGAAGGGTTACCTACTGATGTTAATACTCTATTACAACTATATTATAAATATAATGAGCATTTAAATATTCCTTCAGAAGAAGTAATATCTGACCTCACTTGTTATGCTTCCCATATTAACTCTAAGAGGATTTCATACTTACAGAAATCACGAGAAGATTCTAGTAAGTTTTTTCGTGCCCTACCTCAAAAGAAATCCCCTTTCTGGTAAATCTCAGACTTCTTCTTCGCTACGTTTCTTCTATCATAATTGCGGTGGCATAAGGGGTAAGTTAACAAATCTCTTTGTTATGGCCAACTCCTCTTCTTTTGATATTCTTGTCATAACAGAGACCTGGTTAAATGACTCATTTACTAGTGCAGAAATTCTTAGTAATGACTGGACAATATACAGGAAGGATCGGGACTATGAATTGACTGGTCTTTCTAGAGCAGGTGGTGTTCTAATTGCTGTACGTAACACACTATCACACGAAATTATCCATACCACTCCCGCTCATACTTTTATCAAACTTCGCTTTGATAACAAATTTGTTTTCATAGGGGTAGTCTATATCCCTCCTAACTCAGATGAAAGTATATACTGTCAATTTTATGAATCATTTTCTACTATTTACTCTACATTGAATGAAGTCGACAACATCTTCGTGTTCGGCGATTTCAATCGTCCTAAATTATCCTTTGTCGTCGATGATTCAGATAGCCACTTGCTTCCAGTCAATTTCACTGATGATATAGACTTTGGTCTTATTGATACTTTTTACGGAAATGACTTGCAACAGATTGTGCATAATTCTAACCTCAATGGTAGATGGCTTGATCTTATTTTCTCTAACGCCTATGACGATGTGGTTGTTGGTCCCGCCAGTGATGATGAAAATCTTTTTTCAAACACTCATCACCACTCAGCATTGGTCGTGGAGCTAATGAACACAGATAATTTTATCACCAAAAGCTGAGTATTAATACTGCTTTATCTGAAATACATTGGGCTGATTTATTTCTATCTAATGACTTAAACTCTACTATTGCCTCATTCTACTCTTTATTATTCAGGATTATCGAATCATATATTCCTAAAACAATTAAAAAAGATAAATTGTCTGAACCATGGCTTGATAAAAACCTAAGGTCACTACGAAATCAGAGAAACAAACTTTACAAAATAATTAAAGACGGTAGCAATACTAATCAAAACGTAATTAAGGAACATAAAAAGCTTGCAGATGAGTTCTCAATCAAAGCACGTAGCTCATATGATTCTTATGTATATTAACCAATTAGCTCAAAATCTTTTTTGACTTCGTAAATACAAAGCGAAAGTGTTCTGGTTACCCTTCTAGTATGTTTAAGGATGGTTTAGTTCCAACTTGTCCTGAGGTTATAAGTGACATGTTTGCTGATCGCTTTTATGAATGCTATAATGCTCCAAATTCTGACTCGACCGTCGGTGATGTACCAATAACCTCTCATTACCCTATCCTAGACTCCTTATACATTTCAACTGCAGAAATAATTAATGAACTTAGTAATATTGATATACAAAAGGGCGCTGGTCCTGACCTGCTACCTCCCTCCTTCCTCAGAAACTGTGCAGACCAATTATCTGAACCTTTACAATTTATTTTTAATAAATCCCTTTCTTCTGGTACTTTCCCATCCGCCTGGAAATCATCACATCTTATTCCTATTCATAAAAGTGGTAACAAATCAAATATTGACAATTACAGAGGTATAGCCATATTATCAACTATACCCAAGATATTTGAGAAAATCATCTGCAACAAAATGTCACCCATAATTTTACCTCTCCTTAATGATCAACAACATGGTTTCCGTAAAGGACGCTCCTCCACCACCAATCTAATTGTATTCACTTCTGACTTGTTGTGTAGTATGGAGAAGGGTTACCAGATTGATGCTGTCTACACGGATTTCAGCAAAGCCTTCGACAGAGTGGACCACAATATTCTTGCCTCGAAATTAAAGAAGATGGGAGTGGCTAACCCACTCTTGAGTTGGATCACCTCCTATCTTAGTGGTAGAGTTCAGTCAGTAATGTTTCAAGGAGTTCTTACAATCTAAACTAAGTATATTGGGGAACTGGTGCTCCAAAAACAGATTGGAGCTCAATGTCAGCAAATGCCATATAATCAGCTTCTCTAGAAAGAAATGTGTACTGTTGCACAACTACCATCTTAATGGTACTGAACTCAACAGAGTGTCACAAATTAATGATTTAGGCATACTGTTAGATAGTAAATTAAGCTTCAATCTGCACTACGACAAAATTATTTCAAAAGCCAATAAAATGCTTGGATTCATCAAAAGACGAGCCACAGAATTTAGAAATTTATGGGTTACAAAATCTTTATACTGTTCTTTAGTACGACCGATTCTTGAATATGCATGTCCAATCTGGCTTCCTTATTGTCAGTTGCATACTAATAGAATCGAATCTATACAAAAAAATTTCTTCTCTTCGCTTTACGTGATCTTTATGACCCTCGCGATTTTCTAAATTTACCTTACTATCATAATAGACTTAAAATAATCAATCTTATTTCACTTTCCTCGAGACGCGACGTACTTACTTCCTGTTTTACTCTTGATGTCTTAAACAAGATCATTGACGTTTCTTTCATTAATGATAGAATTTTATTCAATAATGACGTAAGACAAACAAGACATACACCATTGCTGAAAGTTTCTGCACACCGTACTGAATATGGCAAAAACGAACCCCTCAATAAATGTAGTATTATATTTAATAAATTCAGTAAGTACTTTTCTCCCTCTATACCCAAAACTATTTTCAAACAAAGAATTTGTAATATCCTTAATTAAATCCTTTTATATTCCTTTATTTTTTATTAATAGAAATAATTTAAAAAATTAGTCATTAATGTTAGATTTCTATTATTATTGTTTATTATAGTTAATATTAAATTTGAATTAACTTTATATTGTTATTTTTTTTTTTCTTAATTTTTATATATATTAAATTGTTAATTTATAAATCTAAGTATTGTACCTTGTTTTGGTTAATAAATAAATAAATTTTTACATTCGTGTTTATTATAAATTTTAGGATGACCGATCGGATAAGTACAGTTTTTATTTACGAAAGGGTATAACGAAGTAAAATCTAAATATCGAATTGTTTCACCAGGTTTAGTTTTATGGTATAGTTTAAAAACTTCAGTACGGCGCCCAAATATTGCCTCTCGAGGTTGTAAAGCACTATATAAAATTAAATGATTATTGTTTAAACTTTTGTCTACAATAGGATTTTGTTTTAAATATTGTTTAAAATCATATTCCCACATAGTTTTAATATTAAATTTTTTCTCTTTCAGAAATTTGAGTTTCAACAAACTATTGTCGCAACGAGTTTCAAATGAAGCACCTTTTTGCATTTCAGATCTGTTAAAAAAACATTTAGGACAACTGTGATAATAACAACCTCAAAATTCGTATACAGTATTTGTATAGTATTGTAATCATCAACTTGAAGACCACAGTTTGGTAGAACTACCTCAAACTTAGTTAGTTAGTTAGTTTTAGGTTGGGGTCGGCAGAGTTCTGCCTCGTCACTGCAGCCGTAGGCTTATTGTAACTACCCTTTACGTTCATTCATTTGACAGACCAGTACTAGCAATGAAGTTGTATAGTCTTGTCAAAGATAGATCCCATGATTCCGATGGGGAGATAGTATATCTGCCGAAATGAATTAGCCTCTTATACAATAGGGCTTCACATTCACACAGTATATGCTCCGCTGTTTCGTCCTCATATTCGCAGAATCTACACAATAGGTTTTGACTTATTCCTAATGTGTGTAGATGTTTCTTGAGCCCACAGTGTCCAGTCAGGAAGCCCACCAGTGTTCTGGTTCTTCTTCTGCTGCACATTAGTAGCTCTGCGGTCATCTTTTTCGACGGGCCTTTTATGAAGAGCTTCGAGTGTCTAGGCCCTTCATTGTTCCTCCATCTATCTGAAAAAGAAAGAAAAGTGTTAGTTTTAATTTGCAATTTTGTTAGACATTTTGATACACCACAAAATGGTTCTGGACCAAGCAGTGGTGTACGTGCGCCTTCTTTTGCTAAGAGGTCTGCCTTTTCGTTTCCTTCAAATCCTACATGAGCCGGGATCCATGAAAGAGTTAATGTATTATTAGCCGCTAGAGCTTTTAGCGTGTTTAAGCATTCGCTTATTAGCTTCGATTTCAGTTGATTAGAATTTAGGGCTTTAAGAGCCGCTTGGCTGTCCGAAAAGATTGTTATTGTTTTGTTGTTGTATCTTCTGCGTAAATTTTCTTTCGCGCATAATTGGATAGCATAAACTTCAGCTTGGAAGACTGTCGTTAGGGTACCTAGGCTTTTTGAAATTTTACACCTTGGCCTCTTTCCGTAGACTCTGGATCCTACTCCTTCATCTGTTTTGGATCCGTCTGTATACCATTCCAGCTCCGTTTCCGATGGTCGGGTAGCTACCCAGTCATTCCTGTCTGGAAACATTACCTTGAATGGTTTATAGAAATCATAAACAATATTACAATCATCCTTCGGCATATTTATGTACGGTATGTTGCCTGTGGCTTGAATGATTGCGGGATGAGTTTTCAATTTCTGAGTATCTGCGTTATTGGAACCCAGTATTCTCAGCACACCAAATTTAGCTTCCTCTTCAATTGCTAGATGTAGAGGGACCAAGTTGAGCAGAACTTCCATCGATGCCGTTGGTGTTGTCTGCATAGCTCCAGTGATGTTCAGGCAGGCTACTCTTTGTAGTTTTTCGAGTTTCTTCCTGATGTTTAGTTGGGATACTTTCCGCCACCAAACCACCGCTGCATATGTTACAACTGGTCGTACTATTGATAGGTACATCCAGTTAGCTATTTTTGGATGCAGTCCCCATGTCTTCCCATAGATTCTTCTGCAGGTCCACAGTGAGAGTTGCGCCTTTTTAAGAGTTTTCTCTAGGTGAGTGTTCCACTTTAGCTTGCGGTCCAGTGTCACACCTAGGAATTTAGCTTCTTCAGAAAACTCTATTTCTTTTCCAAACAGCATTGTTTCCTCAGTTGGGCTGTATTGCGTTTATTGCTGAATGGGACGATTATGGTTTTGTCAGGGTTGACTTTTAGTTCCTCCTTTTCACACCATCTTTGAACTATTCCACATGCGGTCTGTAGTAGATCACATTGAACGTTTATGAATTTTCCTCTGATGATCATTGCAAGATCATCAGCATATCTTTCACAATCAAATCCTGCATATTGTTGCTTATCTAGTAGTTTGTCTACTACCAGAGACCAGAGAAGGGGCGATAAAACACCACCTTGTGGACATCCTCGATTTGTTGTTGCCTTCATCTTTTCCTCGCCCAGAGAGAGTTCAATTACCCTGCTCTTTAGCATGGACTCTGTCCATTTGCATATTGCGTTGCTTGCTCCCCTGCCGCTCAATGCCTCTATCATTGACTTATGAGAGGTGTTGTTAAAAGCACCTTCAATATCCATGAACGCTACTAAAGCTGTCTCCTTCGCTATTAGTGATTTCTCAATCTTTTCTGTTAGATTCAGGAGTGCCATCTCTGTGGATTTTCCTGCTTGATATGCGTATTGATTTTTGTGAAGGAGATGGTTTGTCATAATTTCATCTCTTAAGTATCTCTCAATCACTTTTTCCAATGTTTTCAATACGAATGATGATAGGCTGATGGGTCGTAGATTTTTTGGGTCTCCGTTCAGCCTTTTGTTTACTTTGGGTATGAATACCACTTTTACCTGTGCCCACACTTTTGGTATATGTCCAAATACTAGACTAGCTTTGAAAAGCCTTGTTAGTATAAGTGCAAGTTTTTCACCTCCTTCCTGTAGTAAGGCCGGGAATATTTCATCTGGACCTGCTGACTTGAAGGGTTTGAAGGTTTTAATCGCCCATTTGACTCTTTCTGGGCTGATGACGTTGTTTGCTAATTTTCAGTCCTCCTTCCTTGGTTTATCTTGGGAATTTCTGATGCTGTTTATTTCATCCGATAGTGTTGCAGCTCCAGGGAAGTGGGAATCTAGTAGAATTCTTAGAGATTCAGCTTTTGATTCCGCATAACTGCCATTGTCTTTTTTAGGAGACCTATGGCTTCCGGTTTGTCATTTGCTAACACTTTGTGAATACGTGCTGCTACTGGGAGTTCCTCTATTTTTTCGCAGAACGTTTGGAACGAGGCTTTGTTAGCTTTCCTTATCTTACGATTGTATTCAGTGAGAGCCGTCGTGTAAATTTCCCATTCTTGTGGGTCTTTATTTTTTGCTTTATTAAACAGGCTCCTAACCTTAGTTCTAAGGTCGCAGAGATTGTTGTTCCACCAGCTTACTTGTCTGTTACTGCGTTTTGTCCTCATTGGGCAGTTCTCTTCAAAAGCGCTAATGATTGCTGCATTTGTCATCATAGCCGCATCTTCCAGTTCCTCAATATCTTTGATTTTCTTTGGGATCGCCTCTAGTTTGCCTTCTAGATCAGTCTTATATGACGACCATTTGGTTTTCTTTTTGGGGAGTCCTGCTAAATCGAATCTAATATGTTTGTGATCCGAACAAGATGGCTCATCAGAGACGTGCCAGTTGTTTATCTTATTCGTTAAGAAAGGGGTCGTTATGGTTAGATCTAGAACCTCACCTCTAATTCTATTGACGAATGTTGGCTCATTACCCGAATTTATTATTGATAAATTATAACTAGTAATAAATTCTAGTAGCGACTCACCCCTGTTATTAATGTCCGTGCTACCCCAGTTTGTATGATGAGCGTTTGCATCACATCCTACCAAAAGCTGCATCTTGTTTCTTCTTGCGAAAAGTAGCAGTCCTATTAACTCAGGAGGGGGGCATTGATGATCCGCGGCAAAGGATGCGGAACATACTATGATGTTCCCCAGCTCGCCCTTTGGGTCAATTATTTCCGCTAGTACGTCATGTTGACAGAATTCTGTAATTGGAACGTAATTAATATCTTTATTAAACAGAATACAAGCTCTTCGTCTTGAGTTTGTATTATCGTATAATAACTTACCTCCGGACACTCCTAGCCCACATATCTTACCATTTGCTAGCCAGAGTTCCTGGATGAGTGCAATGTTGGCGACTTCTTTTACGAACCTACAGCTGAGTGTAGCCGATGCCGCCTTTGCATGCTGCAGGTTCGCCTGGATGCACTTCCAGGAGTTGAATTCTCTTTATCTCCTTCTTGAGGGACTCCTGGAGTCCGCCCTGCTCCTTCTGCTTCTGGTAGGGGGGCTGCGCGACGCCTCTCTCCTTCTTTGTCTGCAAGAGTCATCGAGCCGCTCTGGTCTGCCGTGCTCCACGCTCCTCCACTCGTTCCTTTTCTCCCTGGAGTGTGACCTTCTCCTTGGTGCAGATCTCGGAGGGGATCTTCTTCTATATTCCGACCTCCTTTCTCTTTCGTGCCTTCCTTCTGCATCAGCTTTCAAAGGTGGCCTGAATTGGATGCTTTTGCTTACTCCACTGGTAGAAGCTACTGGTTCCGATGCTTTTTTCACAACTTCTACCAGCGCTGGTATGGGTGTTACCGTTTCACCTCTCGTCGACGTTTTCGTTGCAGCTGGCGTCGGCGCAGGTGTCTTGCGAACTTCCTGCACCTCACTTGCTGTGTCTTACCTGACCCTGACGTATTACTTTTCCTTTCTTCCTCTATCTTGCCTATACCACCAGCACGGATTTTAAGGCGGAGATCAATCCTATCAAAACCGAACCAAGGTCTGTAGTCCAGGTCTTGAATGACTCTAGCGGAGGCGTCATCTATTGAGAGAACCATACGGTGGCCCTTCTCGTTAGATGATCTCCTCAGAATCCTCCAATTCTGGATGTGCAGGCCATCGTTCTGTCTGCCTAGTCTGTCCAGGATTTCTCCCTCACGAAGATTTTCTTCGTCAGGAAAGAACCCTGAGCAGACCGCGTGTATAGGAAGATCCTCACCTTCTACCAACACTAAATCAGCCTCTTTGTAGGGCTTGATTTTCTTTATGGTTTCTTTCAGCCAACGCTTACTCGCATCATCAGCGCAGTTGATTGACACCCATCCGGGTTTACGAGCTGACCCATTAAATCTGACATGGGTGCCCCTGGGCAGTTCGTACATGGCGTTCAGAATCGCACTTTGTACCTTTTTTGCCTCTTCTTCACTCAGCGCCCGCACAGGGTATTGCCGTGGTAGAATACCCACCCTGGTATTACTCGCAACATCCCTGTACGTTGGCTTACTCTGTGTGTTACTTTTGTTTCGTTTGACAATCATCGGTGGCGTGCTGCCGTCCGATCTGTTTCTTTTAACACATAGAGAGCCGGATGCCTTCCGTGCCAGTATATCCTTATATTCTTTGTCCATTTGCGCACGTGCCTCATAATATGGGATTCCAGATGATATGATTCTTTTCAGCTTTTTCCTAGCTGCACCACACAACCTCCTGGGCTTAATTTGAGAGCCGCTGGACGCCTTGCTGACATTACCTTCCGCGTCAGAGGTTGTAGTGTTTTCTATAACGGTGACGTTGTCATTGTCCGAGGACATTAGATAGTCGCTCTCATCTTCCGTTGCTACATCGCTAGCGTCATTGTCTGTATCGCCTAGCCTCGTTCTTTCAATCATCTCAATAGCATCTGCAAGTAAGGAGCCTGCATAAGCGGCCTCAGACATTGCAGTTGCTATTGGTACGATTGCCGTTGTTGTTGATGTAGTAGTTGAAGTTGTTGCCTTATTATTTATCGTTGCTGTAGTCGTCGTTGTTGATCCTTTGTTGTTTTTTTTTTTGTTGTTTGTTTTTTTTCTTCCATAGTTGTTCCCACGAGTTTCGCGGCAAAAGAAGGTCCACCATAGCAGAGGGCCGATACTATGGTAAGGCTGGTTAAAACCGGATGTCGCCTGGTATCCGGAGTCCACCGTTAGCGACTGAGCTCACCCTCAGCCACGCAGCTCTAGGCACGGTACGAATTACACCCTTAGCTTGGTTTCGCGCTTGCAAATTTGGTCTGTATCCATATTTAAGACAGATACAGTTCCAGGGGCCACCACGAGGAGGTAATGCAAGTAACCTCAACAGTTAACAGTTAGAAACCTCAACAGTTGCAACAAAGCAAGCCGAAACTTACTTTGCCTACCCTGTCAACTTCCAAACCCGACCCCCTACCTCAAACTTAATAACCTCAAACTTAATCTGACCATTAACTTTATTATTTTCAGATATTAACCATTTTAAACCTATTAATGATTGGTTTTGTTTAGAATTATAATTATTAGAAGGTATAACACCCATTGTATGCTCAATTAGAAATTTTTTTCGATATACAATCATTACGGCTTGAGCAATTGTAAAACTTTCTAGAAAATGTTTACATCCATTAAAGATATAAGGTCAATCATGAATTTGAGGCATCCCCTTCTAAGTATTTGAACATTCGTTTTACAATATTTTATTAGTTCGGTACGGTTATTAAATATATAATTACGACTTTTTAAGTCTTGCCACCATTTTTCAAGTTTTTGCAATTCAATAAAAATTTTTTTTAAACTTTGTGTGGCAAACACAGCTAGTTCAGGAATTTCACCAACATAATTATAATTTTTTTCTGTATTAAAAAAGTGTGGATAATCCCCTTTATGAATTTCTTCTAAACCAAACATTTTCGGAAATTTTGACAATGGTATTGGTAAAAAATTTAAGGAATCAATAAAATGTATATGTGTATCAAACGTTATTTTGAGAATTTTAAAACCTCCTATAATGGGAACAAGATGTTTATTTCTTTTTAATAATTCTGTAAATATAAACTGACCACCGTAGCTTTTAAAATTATGTGCTATACAGCAAATTTTACGTCTCTCATTTGCGTTGTTGCTTACCAAAAAATCAAGAAAAATTTTTATACAATTACCATCTAAATTGTTTTCAAATATGTGCGACCTTTTTTTGCAATTTTGACACTCAAAGTCGTCATTACATTATCCTGTTGATAACAATAATGACAAACCATGTTAGCAATACATAAATTTGGTACATGACGATAACTGTTTACGTCAATAGTTTGGTCTTGAGTACATTCAATATTATAAAAAACTAACGTATATTTAAGAAGTCTTTTTTTTATAAGGTTTAATAAAACATTGATGGTCTCTATCGACTAGCTTATTACAAATCTCACAATATTTTTCATCACTTACATGAGATTTATGCATACGTTTTTCAAGATCGTAATATTTCAGGCACTTTTCACAAACTTTAATTATATCACAAACAATACCTTTACCGTACCTCGTTGTTTTATGATTACTGTAACAGTTTTGACCTCTAAATGATCTTAGACATGTGTCACACTTTAATAGATTTTCAACAAAATCACATGGTGGAAATGTTTTACAATATTTACACAATTCTTTGCATACGTGTCTATTTGAATAAAGCTCATTACAAAAGCGACATTCGTTTTGTTTACCATAAAAGGCTTTAACGTTTTTTAAAGTAACATAATGTTTACATATTTCAAAATAAAATAAGTTAATTTTTTTTTCTCCTTTTCCTTGCAATTCAATTATGTTTTTGTGATCTTTTTTAGCCAAATACACGTTAGTATTATATTGTGGTAAATATTTTTGGAATGTAAAAATATCCTCAATATTACAACCGTTATCATTGGGAACTACATTTGATTTTTTCAAAAGTTTCTTTACTTCTCCGGATAATAATTTGGAATTTTTTCGTAAACATTTTTTTAATGCTTCATTATTACCATCAGCCAGATATTTACCGATAATAATTGATTGTGCTAAGCAATTATTATTTTATCTGGATCCTACATCAATTATACTTGTCTTACGCTTTAAAATTTCGAATTCAGACATGTGAGAAGGGTTTAACCGTCCTTTACCGTTTTGTACTTCAATTATGTTAACTGAAATTTCTATCAAATTAGTAGAAAGAAAACTCTGATTTGATTGAATAACTGCTGATAAGACATCAGTAATCATTTGTGAAGTGATAGTTTCTACTTTTTTAAATGGTAGTCCGATAGGTCTTGTATTTGTAATTGAGGGAATTGAAATTTGGATCCCCATTAAGTCGTTGGTTTTTACATCTTTTTTAACTATGTCTAATATGTTTTGAAAACATTTATCTAACCAGTCAATAATTGTTTCAGAATCGTCGATAAAATCGTTTAACTTAAAAGTAATATTTTTAGTTTTAATCAAATTTAGAACTAAACCCCTCATTTTGTTTGATAATAGAAACATACGTTTTTTTACTACCACCTATTTGTATTAAGGGTGCGGATGTTGATGGTTCAGCTGTGCTCGTACTCGTTGATGTTGATGGTTCAGCTGTACTCGTACTCGACCTCAAAAATGTTAAAACTTAAATTTAATTAATTATAAATAAATTTATTATTATTATTATTATGATTCATATAATTTGTTTTTTCCTTTCTTTAGAACGATATATAATGTCGATGTATAAAAATATAATGTCCTGGTTTTCTTGTTTCTTGTTGGTTTTTAATTGTAATTAGTTTATTAACTTCAAAATTTTTTTTGAGTTAATAAAAATTTATTATACATATATAATATATATAATGAGGTCCTTTGTTCGTATAATGTTGTATTTTACCAAAAAATATTATTGGTCTTTGTTTTATATGCATTTTTTTAGAATTTTTTTTGTATAAAACATGGTGAAAATTTTATGTATCTTCAGTGTTATAACACAGTTCTGAGACATATACATATTATCCTGACAAATAATGGTAAGTGTCTTTTTAAGATTTAAGTTATTTTAAATTTTTTTAATTATTTTTAATTATATTTTCAGGCAGACTTCATAAATACATTAAATGCTGTTGGTTCAAAACCATCTGTGTCCAAACCAATTATAAAATCAGCTGATCTTATAATTGGGATGGAATATAGAGTTCATGATATAACAACTTTCAAGACGCGTTTTGGTAAAAAACTAGTAGCCTGTTTAGATGACTACATATATTTTTTGCCAAACAGATTTACCAATGTTTTTGCAGGAAAACTAAAAAATGAAATCCCTAGAAATCTTCACATGATTTTGGATAAGAGGGTAGAAGATAAATTCAATACTCCCATATTACGGTTTATCATTAAAGAGTAAATGGTAAGAATAAAAAAATTTTTGTATAAAATTACACAAATATACAAATGTTAATTTTAACAATTTTTTTAAATTTATTTATTTTCCTAGGTGAAAAAATCCAGATTGCAGGTATGTGGTTTATATGAACGAATAACATTTAACAAAACTATCAATCAATGCAAAAAACCACAATATTTTTACTATATTATGTGTATCATAAGTTTATTATTTAATTTGATATCACTTATTTATATTTTTAAATAATATTAGCCTGAAATTTTTTTTTAAATTTGAATAAATGATTGTGTTTGATAACTTGTTTTTTTTTCTTATTTTATTAATGATAATGAACTTAACCTAGATAGACAGTGAAATGAAATCAAAAATACAGATTTGCATATTAAGTGATTTTTTTTGTTTGTTTTGTTTACTGAGGCGGGATAACACAACTTGAATTTTATGTGTTTATCATGTTGTGCAATGACCTTTTTTTTGTTTCTTTTTCTTTGAAACAAAAGTTCATTTATGATAACCTGCAGTGCGGTCATACAAGTTTAGATTTGTTTACAAAGGCGGGGCTTACAAGTTTATTTTGTTTTCAAAGAGAGTCAAGCAAGCTAAATGCAGTCATACATGTTTTTTTTTACAGGTTCCTAACTTAATCTGTTAACACAACAACTGCTACAGAACAAATTTACTTTAGCAGTGCATGTAGACTGTAGAATTATTGTTAGAACTGATTTACTTTAGCCGTGATTTTTTGATAGAACAAATTTAGTTTAGCAGTGAATGTAGAATTTTTGATAGAATAAATTTACTTTAGCCGTGTGAATGTAGAATTTTTGTTATAACAAATTTACTTTAGCAGTGAATGTAGACTGTATAATTATTGTTAGAACAAATTTACTTTAGCCGTGAATATTTTTGATAGAACAAATTTAGTTTAGCAGTGAATGTAGAATTTTTGATAAAACAAATTAACTTTAGCCGTGTGAATGTAGAATTTTTGCTAGAACAAATTTACTTTAGCAGTGAATGTAGAACTTTTGATAGAACAAATTTACTTTAGCCGTGAATGTATACTGCAAATTTTTTATAAAATAAATTTACTTTAGTAGTGAATGTAGACTACAAATTTTTTATAAAATAAATTTACTTTAGTAATGAATGTAGAATACAAATTTTTGATAGAACAAATTTACTTCAGTAGTGAAGGTAGCGAGCAAATTGACTTTAACAGTGAATTGAGCTTACATATTTCTAACATGGATGAACATTTGTTTTACAGATTTTCACGCCCCCAAAACTAGTTCCTAACCAATAGGAAGTGCTATTGCTGTCTCTTTTTAATACAATGCCTTAAATGGGGTTGTAGCAGTTAAGCGAATTACAGTCCACCTGTTAACCACGCTGTCCTTTATTAGTTTGTATGGGATTTACTCAGTTGCTACATCCGTACTACTCAAGTTAATTGTTAGTTGTGACATATAAATAACTATGTAAAATTGAAACTATTAAATAAGTTTTGTATAGATAAAAATAAGAAAGAATATAATAAATATTAAAATAAGAAACAATTTAAACTGAATTTTATTTTAAAAAAGAAGAAAAAGTTAAAGTGAAAATCAGTTAAAATAAAAGGTGAGATTAAAAAATAAACATTATTTTTGATTGTAATAAATTAATTTACAACAGTCAACTAATAATCTCCAAGAGGCAACTAATAAATTTACTAGATGGACTAAAAAATGGAAAATCAATTTAAATGAGATTAAATCGGTACATGTTAACTTCACCAATAGAAAAATCGAGAGCTCCCAAGCGATAACAATTAATGAGGTAAGAATTCCGCATGAAAATACTGCTAAGTACTTAGGAATGACACTGGATGTCAAGCTTAAATGGAACGAACACGTTAAAAAAAAAAGCGAGATGGAGTGTAGGTACAGAGAGATGAACTGGATAATTGGAAGATATTCTAAACTGTCGATCCACTGTAAAGTGCTTTTATATAATCAGATGCTGAAACCTATGTGGTTATATGGAATTCAATTATCGGGTTGTGCCAAAAAGACACATATAAACAAAATTCAAACATTCTAAAATAAAGTCCTGCGAAACATAGTCAACGCACCTGGGTACGTTCGTAATAGCGATATCCATAGAGATCTAAATACGTATTGGATGAGGTAAAACGTTTCGCAGTGAAGCATCAGATTCGTCTAGAAAACCACGTTAACAGTGAAGCACTAAAGCTGGTGGACAATACTAATTTAACAAGGCGCTTGAGCAGAACCAAGCCGTTTGAATTAGCAACAGACACATCTACAAGACGGTAACTTCATAAAAGCCAAAGTGAGCTAAAAATTAATGGTTAGTCCTAGTGACTAGTTTTAATGTCGCGTGTTAAGGAGGTGTTTTTAGTGGGGTAAAGTCCCACACTACTGACACACGGGCGCGATGTTAGTGTCCATGAGATTTTCACCTTCTTCGCAAAAAAAAAAAAAAATGTATGTTAAAAGAGAGAAATTGGTTTCCTTCCTTTTGGATTCCTTAAGAATTATTTGTTGTTAGTTAGGTAGTTTAAATAGTAGTAATTTACAATATTTGTTAATTTATTTTAGAAATAAAAATTTAATTTAATAATATAACGTTTAAGCTGCCGGTAGGTACACGCCATAATTTGTGTACTGGTGGTATTCTACAAATAGAAAAAAAAAATTAGTATAATTAGCCTTGGTCGAAAAATAAATTTTTATACCTGACAAAAAAAAATATTATGGATCCAGCCAGGTTAGATCCTGACTAAATTCAATATGAATTAGAGCTGCGTGGGTTGTTAGCGTCGGCGGGCAACGCCCAGAGTAAGTACTCTCAATTGTGCATCGCCTAAGAGCGCGAGCAACGTATAGGTCGTCATCCCCCAAAATCTAGCATTCCAGATCCGGCCGCCGAGCAAAGCCGCTGCCTGTCACTCCTCTTCGTCCATATGTTATCGGTCAATCAACTCCTTCAGGGCCGTGCCGAGACCTGGTACTGGCAATATATTCGGAGGCATTCGAACACGTCATGGTCCAACCTGAAAACGGCCATGAAAATTGAATTCGATGATGGGGAAGATGATGGTGATGTCAAACGGTTGATGGAAGCCAGGAAGCAACGTTCACGGGAAAAATTTTCTGACTTCCGAATGGATATGGAGGGACTTCGTCTTCGTCTGACGCACGAAATTTCCGACGATGACTTTCTGAACAGGCTCTTATATAACCTATACCCGGGTTACAAGAAAGCTCTGATTTTGGAGAATATTGTAACCCTTAATCAGTTGGATAGAGTTTGTAAGAGACTGGAAAGGAAGTGGAGGGAAATTGGTGAGTCAGCCAAGGACCAAGTTCGGCCCCGTAGAATGTATGTCCATGAGTTGGAGGAGAACGTTGACTCAAATTACATACTTACAAATCCGGCGCTCCAAAAGTCCAATCTGCCAAAACCGCCAAGTCCGTCCGCTCCAATTAAAGAAGTCCTGTCCGTCCAAGATAATTAATTTCATCCGGGAGTTCCGTCCGCCACTGTCGTACCTGCCGACAAAAATACCTATGTTATTTGTTTTAATTGCGATGATTTGGGACATCTATTTCGAGATTGTCCTCATCCATTAAAAGTATTTTGTTACCGCTGTGGTTTCAAAAATACTTACGTTAATAAGTGTCCAAGGTGTCATCCCGGCAAGATTCAGAGAAACTGGAAGGCGGGTTTTGGAAACTGGAGGTAACCAAGCTACCGCCCTCGTCCGAATCCTCCAGCGTAGAGTCCGGTGATAGGTATAAGTTAGGTGTAACTTCTAAGAATGCTCCATTAAGTAGCATAAGCGAATTAGGTTTAGTTAAAAATAGAAATAATAGTAGATCTAAAAAACATTTTAGTAAGAGGGAGTAAATTCGAAAAACGTTGAAAGCTACGTACCTTCAGGCCGGATGGAGACAATCGTCCTTTCATGAAGATACAAATTGCAAATAAAAACCATTTTGCGTTGTTGGACAGTGGGGCAAATATTAGTTGTTTGGGGAAGGATGGGGAAAATTTGGTGCGGGAGTTGAACATTTTGTACACTCCGATCACGTCCATTGTGAATACGGCGGATGGTAACCCTCAAGGTGTTATCGGTTACGTATTCCTGAACATTATTTAAAATGGCGTGACAAAAACCATCAAATATTTTCTGATCCCCTCCATTCAACGGTCCATGATTTTGGGAATGGATTTTTGGGACGCTTTTAATGTGATTCCGTTTAAAAATCTAGAAATATCTGAATTAACTAATGATGATAAAAAAATGCATAAATTGAATATTGACCAACAACAAAGGCTTCACGAAGTGATCGATTCGTTTCCGTCGTTTAGTACATCTGGTCTGGGGAAAACTGCGATTCTTAAACACGAAATCGACGTTGGAGATGCGAAACCTCAGGTTGTCCGTCCGTATCCATTATCTCTGCCTATGCAAAAATTATTAGATTTAGAATTAGATAAAATGCTAGAGCAGGATATAATTGAAGAGAGTCGAAGTGCATGGGCATCGCCCTTGGCGTTGGTGAAAAAAGCAAACGGCACCCTAAGGTTGTGTCTCGACGCCCGCAAGGTGAATTCCGTGACCAAGAGTGATGCCTATCCACTTCCTCACATCAATTCAATTTTTAGTAGAGTAAAAAAAACCAAATATATAACTATTTTAGACCTTAAAATGGCGTTTTGGCAGGTTGAACTGGAGGAGAAATCCAGAGACAAAACCGCATTCATTGTCCCCGGTCGTGGGTTGTACCATTTCAAACGAATGCCTTTCGGTTTGTCCAACTCCCCGAAAACACTTTGTAAGCTTATGGATAAAGCAATCCCTTACGAGCTTCATGAGGATGTCTTTGTTTACCTTGATGATCTTTTGATCCTCTCGGAAGACTTTGACACCCACATGGAGCTCTTGAGTAAAGTAGAAGGGTGTTTGAGGGAAGCTGGACTAACCATAAACATCGAGAAAAGCCGATTTTGCCAGACCGAAACCAAATATTTAGGTCATATTATTAACCACGAAGGCATTAAAACGGACCTGAAAAATCGACGCCATCCAAAACTTTCCGAGGCCAAAAACTGTGCGACAGATCAGACGGTTGGGCATGACTGGATGGTATAATCGGTTCATAAAGAATTACGCAGCGCCTATTACGGATTTATTGAAGGGTAAAAATGCGGACAAGTGGAATGATGCCGCTGAGGCAGCATTCCTCGCTTTGAAACTGGCCTTAACGCAGGCCCCTTACTCGTAAATCCCGATTTTAATCGTCGGTTCTCCGTACAATGCGATGCGCCGAAGACCGGTGTCAGAGGTGTTCTATTCCAAACAGATGAAGCGGGGCATGAAGATCCCATAGCGGTCATGTCCCAAAAACTAAATAAAACTATAGCGTGCCGGAATTAGAATGCCTCGCAGCGGTACTTAGCATAAAACAATTCGTACCTTACATTGAGGGGACGGAATTTACTGGGATTACCGACCATGCCAGCCTAAAGTGGTTGATGAACCAAAAGGATTTGGCGGGTCAGTTGGCGCGTTGGAGTTTGAAACTTCAGGGTTTTGATTTCAAAATTGAACACTTAAAGGGCAGCGACAATATTATGGCGGACGCGTTATCTCGTGCAGAAATCGACGAGATGACCGTCCAATTGAAAGAAATCAGTATTGTCGACGCCAACGATCCGGCATTTCAAGACCCTGAATATCAACGCCACGTGAACATTTTTGCCAATAATCATGGTAAATTCCCAGACATTAAAATCGTGGATGGGGTCATTTTCAAGCGGCAACATTTTCGAGAACATCAACTTACCGATGTTCCCGTTTGGAAATTGTGGGTGCCTCCTGCGTTAAGAGCCGGTGTGATCCAACACTTCCATAATGATCCTATGTCAGCACACTCGGGGGTGGATAAAACTATAGAAAAAATTCAACGCATGTATTTTTGGCCAAGAATGCGAAATGAAAACTTACATTTCTTTGTGCGAGGCTTGTAAAGAACCGAAAGCGCCTAATACATGTTTAATACCGCCTCTGGTTGTCAAAGTCCGTGGCAATACATTAACATTGATCTACTTGGTCCATATCCTAGATCTAAAAAGGGAAATACATGTATATTAATAGTTCTTGACCAATTCACGAAATTTGTTTTACTCAAACCTTTGCGTCAGGCAACAACAGGTCCGATCATTAAATTCCTGGAATCCGAAGTTTTCCATCTTTTCGGCATTCCAGAAGTGTTGTTGTCTGACAACGGTGTGCAATTCACTGCAGAGGAATTTGAAAAATTAATAAAAACCTACAATATTAACCTCAAATTTACCGCTCCGTACCATCCTCAGGCTAATGCGTCGGAAAGAGTCAATCGGAACATCGTCACTGCTATCCGAATGTATATAGATAAAACCAACAATAAAGAATGGGATGACAAGCTGAGTCACATTGCGTGCGCTCTGCGGAATGTCGTCCATGACGCTACTGGGTTTTCGCCATTCTACCTTACATTCGGATATCATATGATGACCGACGGTACTTCTTACGAGTTGCTTCGAAAATTAAATTCGCTGAATGAGAATATCATTATTGACCAGGAGCATCGACGTAATGATGTGCATGATGCTGTGGTCAGGAATCTGGAAAACGCACAAAAAGGCATGAACGAATTCATAATTTGCGATCAAATAAAAAATTTAAAAAGTACTTACCTGGGCAAGTTGTTTATCGTCGAACTCACGTATTAAGCGATCTCCAGAAAAATATCACCGCGAAATTTGTTAAGCCCTGAACAAAATGTACCATTGTCGCCGAAAAGGGACAAGTGTGCTACGTGGTAGAAGATCACGACACCTTAAAACGCTACGTTGTCCACGGCAAAGATTTAAAAACCTGAGAAAAGAAAAAAAAAACTATTTAAGATTCTATTGGTCAGAAAAAAATACAGTATTGGTTTGAAAAAAAAATATAAATTATGGCCCGGCTAGCATAGAGCATGAGATAGTCAGGGTGTGGGACAGCCCCACGTTGACTGAATAAAAAAAAATATACCACCTGTGATATTTTTCAAATCATTGTTATTTATTTATATTTTTTTTTTTTTTAGTTAGTATTATGATTAGTTCGTTAGTATTAGTTAATTTACACTTAAATGTAGTTAGTATTAGTTAGTATAGTTAAATTTTTTTTATTTATTATTATTTGTTAGTAAGTAATTATTATTTATTGGTTATACACATATTCGTCGGTCCCATGCCAAAACCGCGAATGTGCGTTTTTATGAAATTGAGTTTTTAATGCCAGAAATTGTAAAATTTGCAATTCGTCGTAGTTTTTTTAATATTAAAAAATTTCTATATCGCTTATGTTAAAATTTCTATATCGTTTATATAAGAATTTCACAAATCGGCAAAAAATAAAACGCAATTTTCTCGAAACCGTAATATTGCACATTCGCGGTTTTGGCATGGGACCGACGATATGTAATTAGGGTTAGTTCTTGTTATGTATTATTAGTTATTTTATAGTTAGTTATTATTATTTATTGTTCGTTAAAGTTATTATTATTAGTTAGTTGTAAGAATAATTAAATTTTTTTTTTTGTTATTTATTATGGGTGATTATATTTAATTATTTGATATTAGTTAGAGGATTAGTTATTTATTAGGTAAATTTATAATTCATATAGGTTATTTATTATTTATATTATTTATAGTAGTATTTAGTTTTGGTTAGGTATTTATTGGGTGTTATTTATTTAGGTTATTATTATTTTTGGTATTTATAATTATGCTAGTAATTATTTATTAGACATCTGGGGTGTGACGAGTCGGTGTTTTTCCAGGCCTATCTGGTACGCTAAGCTCCATTTAGGTCTGTTTTGTGACACCGTGATTTATTTATTCTAAAATAAATTAATATTTATTAAAATATAATCAAATATAAAAAAAAATCACCTATTTATTTATTTACGTCTTGTCAAACTTCATGTTTATTATTTACATACCGGATTGTCATATTCCAGATGTCAGCAGACGGCTGAATTTAATTTTTTTTGTAGGTGTTAGTAGTAAATGTTAGTAGTAATTCAAAATTCCCGTCAGCGCTACGATCTCTTGATTTTCGGATCAAAACAATAGACAACCTTTGTTGCCCTTGTGGGCCATGTTTTGATTCCAAAGGTCAGGAGATCGCGCGATCGAGAAAACAATAGTTTTTCGAAATTAAAGTTTTTGAAAATAATTGTTGTTTTTTTCGGGGAGTCGGGAAAACATTTTTGGTTGCGACGGTCGTACATTTTTTTGGGTTTTTTGTTTTTGAATGAATTTTTTTTTTGAAAGTTTTGGTACTTAGAGATTTTTATTTTGTAATTTTTTTTGAAAAGTTTATTTTAAAATTAAATAACAGCGGCGAGAAAAATTGGGACTAAAATTAAAAAAACAATAATTAAATAAGTTCGGAAAAAACAAAAATTATTTTAAAAGTGTTGAATTTAAAATTAAAAAAAAAAAATTTAAAAAATGAGAAAAAATTTTTGTTTGAGAAGGAAAAAAAAAATTAGGGATTGTGGAAATTTATGATCCGAAAAATTTGTTAAGAAACTCCTTTTTATAAAAATAAATTAAACCAAATAATATAAAATATAAAAATAAAAGAAAGAAAAACAAAATTAAGTGGAAAACAAAAAAGAGGGAAAACAAAATTAAGAACCCATTTTTCCGACACCGCGGGGTTTTTTTTTGTAAATAAAGGCAGTTGTTAGAGACAAAACAGAAAATCCCAAGAAAACGAAAAGAAAGGAAAAAAAAACGAAAAATTAACGAAAAAAATAAAAATTACGAGATTTTTTTTTGTGAAAGAATTTATAAAAATAAAAATCAACTTTTAATAATAAAACACGGCAGTGAATTACACTGCACCGGTCGATCCAGTAAAATCAGAAAAAAAACCAAATTATTCCAGTCACATTTGGGGAGGAGCAGAGTAGCGGCAACAGCGTCCACGTTTTTTTTTTTTTTTTTGCTAAACATTTTTTTTGGGTGGTGCTTTTGGTTTTTTTGAATTTTTTTTTGTGTAGGTACAGGTAGCTGGTTCCGGATCCAGACATATCTGGAGATGGAAGCAGTTAACCCAGGTATGTTTAAATTAAAATTATTATTATCGGTGTACGTTTTTTTTTGTAAATATTAGTTGCTTTTGCTTCGTTTTTTTTTTGTTAAATTATTTTTTTTATAGAAATGAAAGTTGGTAACGTAATTTTTTTTGTTATTTATTAATTTATGTTTAAAGAACCAATTATTTATTCATATTTATTAGATTTTTTTTACAGTTATTTATTAAAGTTTTTTTTGTACACCATAATATTGGAAAAATTATTAAAATTATAAAAAAATTATATATATATTAAAAACTAAATTTTATTCACCACTGATACATTTTTCTTAAAATTACATTATTATTAAAAAAAAAAAAAACAAAAATACAAATCATATCGTTTTTTTATTTATTATAATTTATTTGGGATTTTATTTATTTTTTTTTGTGAAAATTCCAAACATTTTTTAGTTATTTTGTAGAGGTTGTTGCTGCTGTGTTGTGGTTTGATTTTTTTTCGTTTCTTTCCGTTGATTTTTTTTGGATAATTGCTGGCTGAGTTTTCATAGTTTACCAGGGTGGATCGCAATGGATTTCTTGTCCTTTTCTCTCCTCATTTCCTAAGTGATGATCCTTCACTTTAACGATTTTTTTGTGAAAGTTGTTATTAGTGTGAGCATCGTCGTATTGTAGTATTGATTGCCGTTTGGATCACTGGTCGACTCACGCCCCACAGGCTGAGCATAGCTGGCACACTTAGGAGGAAATCCCAGTGGTCCAAGGAGTTCTAATACTAGAAATTTTGGTCTAGCGTTATATTTGTGAAGCACCCTAGACCTGGAGCCCACTTCACTAGAACTCCGAAGTTACCTCCTCCGACTTACCTTATAGCTAGCAGGTGGTAATTTTTTTTTGACAAAATTATCATCCTGTTACACTAGTACATAAAAATATAATAAGCAGCTACATAAGCATTAATGTAAAGTTTAACAAAAAATATTAATGTGTGGTACCCAAGAAAGTTTATTATCCAACACCAAACCCAAACTAGTAACTTGAGAGTAACAGGAAACAGGCAGAGAATGTAACAATTTTACAACATCAGCAAATGAATGGAGTGAAGAGAACTTAATACATGATGTAATATCATTAATAAAAAATTAAAACAAAACAGTGAACCTAAGATTGAACCTAAGATTTAGAAATATTTAAGACATTAGAAAATATATTACCAGAGCAAACACATTGTGACCTACGAGATAAGTACGAGTACATAAGTTTAGACTATTAGATAGATAAAATTTCAGTTTCCCAATAAACAAGCTAAAATCAACTGAGTCGAAGGTCTTGCTAAAATCTAGTAAAAGTAGTATTGAGATTCTTCTTTGCGAGTCGTCCTTACTTTATCCGTTATATCAATAAGAGCGGAAGTAGTGCTAAACTTTTTCCTAAATCCTGATTGCTTATCATATAAAACATCATTAGCATTGGCAAACGCAGTCAGCTGATCATGAACGATTTTTTCAAATACTTTGGATAGGACAGGAAGAATACTGATAGGACGAAACTCAGAACTGGAGCCTTTAGGAATAGGTATAACCTTAGTTAGTTTTCACTTCTTAGGAAAATTAGAGGTAGTTAAAATTTGTCGTCAAACCCAACAGCATTTGAAGATATCTCGCTAAAAGCGGTTACCAGTTCAGGCTCAGATATACAGCTAAACGAAAAACAATTTACCGACTCAGAAATGGATTCATCAAAGAGAGGTACTGGAGCCGTGTTATTAACAGTGGTGAATAAAATATTGAGATTATCAAGATCATGCTTTTTCAAATGAATAGGATCACCGCTAGTGTTACCAGCCCCCATTGATCTTAATTCACACCAGAACAGTTTTGTAGATCTAACACCTGCAAAAATCTTAGCGCCATGTTCAAGTTTAGATTTCCTAATCATAGATTTGAACTTGTTACGATAAGAGCGCAACTTTTTCTATGCAGAATCGGAACGAGACTGGCAAAAAGCTTTAACAGCTAAGTCTCTAAGACTTTTAACATATAGCATTTCAGATGACAGACTAAAGCTATTACTGGGATTTAAAAGTAATCTTTTGAGTGGAACATGAGCATCGTATAAACCAGTAATAATAATGTTAAGACAAACAACTTGGACATTGGTATCACTAGTGGAGTAAATTTGACCAAAATCACACAGAAAAATACTTCCTGACTTGATAAATTCTTATCAACGTCAACAGAGAGAAACACAGAATGGTGAGATATACTGGGTCCCCAAAATTGATTTCACGGTTTAACCAAACAAGAAAATAATCAATTAACGACGAGGATCTAAAATCAAAATGCGTAACAATGCCATTATGAATGATTTCAAGGCCAAGTCTGTCACAAATAATATTACTAGACTCAGCTTTACTTGGAGATAGCAAATTGGCATTGAAGTCACCCATAATAACTACATTGCTATAACGTGATGAAAAAAAAAATTTCCTCAATTAATTTAAGGTCACGTCCAGGTAACCACACAACACCAATAAGGCTTTGAGATGAGCCAGAAGTAACCTGGATAACAAGTGCTTCAGCACCTGGTAAAGATATGGTTTCAACAACTTTTGAGTATAGTTCTTTCTTAACGTGTATGGCAACACCCCCACCTCGAACAACAACCCTATCATGACGGTGTAATCTGTAACCATCAATACTAACTGCAGAATTAGATATATTAGGCTTCAACCAATTTATTAGGTAAATTTATAATTCATATAGGTTATTTATTATTTATAGTAGTATTTAGTTTTGGTTAGGTATTTATTGGGTGTTATTTATTTAGGTTATTATTATTTTTGGTATTTATAATTATGCTAGTAATTATTTATTAGACATCTGGGGTGTGACGAGTCGGTGTTTTTCCAGGCCTATCTGGAACGCTAAGCTCCAGATAGGTCTGTTTTGTGACACCGTGATTTATTTATTCTAAAATAAATTAATATTTATTAAAATATAATCAAATATAAAAAAAATCACCTATTTATTTGTTTACGTCTTGTCAAACTTCATGTTTATTATTTACATACCGGATTGTCATATTCCAGATGTCAGCAGACGGCTGAATTTAATTTTATTTTGTAGGTATTAGTAGTAAATGTTAGTAGTAATTCAAAATTCCCGTCAGCGCTACGATCTCTTGATTTTCGAAAATTAATTCGATTCGTTATCTGAAGATAAGTTCGGAGGAGAAGGGTTCGGAAGCTGAAAGCGTTGGGCGCCAGGTCTGAGTGACCTAGCCTCAATCACAAAAAAAACAAGACCAATTTTTTTCTCTTCCAGCTCCCAGGATCATTGGGATTTCCTCCTATTGCCGGCTTAGCAGAGTCTGTGGGGTGTGGGTCGACCAATGATCCTACTAACCATCATATCACCAACAACCATTCTCTTCAATCCATTACATTGGTTACCTCATAACCAACGATGGATCGAAGAAAATAGCGAAAAGGGAAAATTCTGCATACTCCGGATCACTCATTTGTTCCCATCTATTCCGTCATTGAAACACTATAACAATTCAAACTAAAAAGAACAAAAAAATACAACATGGACTCATCACCCCCAGCGATGTCCCAACGAACTTAAATAATCCACCACAAACCTAAGAAAAACACCAAAATGTTCTTATAATAAATAATATGAACATAAATAAATTACTTTATAAATAACAAACTTGGGTTTTTATTTGGTCTTATAACAAAAATAATTTTTTTTTCTTTAAATAATAAAAAAAACTATCATGGATCCAAATTCTCATAATTTTAAGTGTATATATATATATATATAAATAAATAAAGAGATTCTAACAGGAGCTCTGCCTCCCACGAAATTTATAATTTAATAAAAAAAAACACAACATACCTTTTTAATTTCTGTTACCAGTAGTTACGTGGTTGCTCCGGACATGTCAGGAGAACACGAACTCTGAAAACGCGATTCATATACAAAAAATACTAATAAATATTTATATATATATATCACTAACAAAAAAAATTATAATTTAAAATAAAAACTACTCTACAAAAATTACAAAAAAAATTTAAAAAAAAAATAATTAACAAAATAATTTAAATAACCAAAAAAACAAATTTCCCACGACGACTGATGTACTCAGGAACAGGACTGCGGACGATGACAGGAACTCACAGACCACTCTCGAACACAGGATAACGCCGCAACAATAAGACACAACAGGAACAAAATTTTTAGACGTATTCACCAAAATAACGAATTACGCGCGCGCTGGACACCATATATTATTATTTAAAATTACTGATCTTCATTTTTTTTTCTGTCTTTTATTTTTTTTTTTAAATTATAATCTTTTCATATTTTTATCATTTTCTTTTTTTTTTATTTATAAACTTTTCATATGTATTTTCATAAAAAAAAATTTTTCAAATATTTTTTTTGTATTTTTAAAACTAACACAGTTATTATTTTATTCTACTTCTTCGTCTTTAATGTTTCTTTTCATTACATATTCAAAATTCTTAAAACTATCGTATTTTAAATTAATAATCCAAAAATTATCCACAAATTTTCAAAAAAAAAACATTAAAAAAAACGAACCAAAAAAAATTCAACAAATTTTATCCCGGTGTCCAGCGCGGCGATCAACATCCGACTCCCCCAAAATTTAATTTTCAATCTTTTTCATCATCTGATCTTGCCCTTTATTTGACCCAAGGGTCAATCAAGATCATTATTATTTATTTTTTTTCATTTTCGAAAAAGAAGAAAATCAAAAATTCACCACCACCACGACATCTATACGTGACACCCCAAATTAAAACTTAACGATAACTACAACTAAACTACAAACTATGACCCCATCACCTGAACGATACTACTAAACAATAAAACAATTGACAGACCGGCTCTTGACAGACCGGCTCACAACTTGACAGACAGGCTCACGCAGGGGAAGTATTTTTTTGATATATTTTTATTATATTACTAATTTAATATTTTTTTTAATTTTTAGAATTTCCTAGGTGTCACAACAATAGACAACCTTTGTTGCCCTTGTGGGCCATGTTTTGATTCCAAAGGTCAGGAGATCGCGCGATCGAGAAAACAATAGTTTTTCGAAATTAAAGTTTTTGAAAAAAATTTTTGTTTTTTTCGGGGAGTCGGGAAAACATTTTTGGTTTCGACGGTCGTACATTTTTTTGGGTTTTTTGTTTCTGAATGAATTTTTTTTTTTGCAAGTTTTTGTACTTAGAGATTTTTAATCTGTAACCATCAATACTAACTGCAGAATTAGATATATTAGGCTTCAACCAATTCTCCGAGACACCAACAACTTCGAGAAATCTACCATCTAAAATTTTACTAAACTCATCAAATTTCGTTTCCTTACATTTAGGTCTAAGACTTTGTACATTCATGTGTCCAACATTTAGATATGGCCTCTCACATTTAATGACTTTGAAAAAACACTGTTATGAAGCTACATCACCAGCAAGATTATCCTGCATTATAATCAAAAAACCCCAGCGAAGAAAGAATATGATGATAACATGTTCCGGCCACAAAAAAATTTCAATTATAAAACATAATTAAAACATTATTAATAAATTTTGAATTACATATACCTTAATTACAAACCAAAAATATAATTAAAAAAGTAATTGTATATTAGCAAATTGAAGAAATAAAAAATAACGTATTTACGTATTTGAATACGTATGATAATGTAGTTGTTCGATCGTTTTCTAGAATACTCCAATTTTGTGAAAGTGAAACGCAAAGTGAAGGGAATCTCAAATACGAAGTTTTCCAAAATAAGCATGAATAGTTAACCATGCTTATTTTGGAAAAATACGTATTTGAAAAATTAAAATTAAAGTTTTTAATGTCAAAATCGAAATAAAAATATATAATTAGAGCATCCGTATAGCTGTATCATTAATTTAATGTAAATAAAAATGCCTCGACCTTTTTTTTAAATTTGTACGAATTTCATGTTATTTAATTTTTCATGTTATTTAAGGTCATTGATTTAGTTTTGAAATTATTTCGTGTTTGTTGTTTTTTTCTTAAATATGTGCTTTTCAAATTTAAATAATTGGTAAATATATATATAAATGTTTAAAAAATTTGTTAAATTATTTAGATTTTAATAGAATCTTCTAAAAGTAACACATTTACAGCGAATGTCTATTATATGAAAAACGTTTCACTTTTCAATTCGACAGTATTACAGAATAATAAATTTTTCGAATCGGTAATGCAGTTTTCACTTCGAACGTTTTGTAAAATAACAAAAATTCAAATACGACCGTATTTCAAATACGAAGTTTTCCAAAATAATCATGAATATAAAAAAATAATAATCATGCTTATTTTGGAAAAGCAATGTCCTTATTTAATTTCAGGTCATTGATTTATTTTTGAAATTATTTCTTGTTTGTTGTTTTTTTCTTAAATATGTACTTTTAAAATTTAAATGATTGGTAAATATATATATAAATGTTTAAAAAATTTGTTAAATTATTTTTAATTACATTTTGAATCTTCTAAAAGTAACAAATTTACAGCGAATGTCTATTATATGAAAAACGATTCACTTTTCAATTCGACAGTATTATAGAATAATGGGGCTTATTCTAAAAAACGGAGTATTTGAAATACGTTCATTTTTGCGATTCACTTTCGAATTATTTTGCTATTATCCCAGATGAAAATATGGATGAAAATATGGTCTTTAATCCCAGATGAAAATATAGCCTTTCATCACGGTCGTATTTCGATTTTTGCTATTCTGCAAATTGCAATTAGGTTTAATGGAAGACTGTATTATCACTCAGTTTTTTTGTTATTCTGGAATACGGTGATATCGAAAGAATGAAACGTTTTCCATATATTTGGGATACGCAAGTATTTAGTGGCGTATTTTGAATTAAAAGGTAAGTATTGCCATATTTTTTAATGAAATATCAATATAATGTATGTATGTATACTATCCTGGATGAAATTAGGTATGTCCATTTTTTCATCTGAGATTTTCTCTAGCACCTTGGGATGGGTTGTGCTAAAATTTGTAAACACATTCAAATTAGTGGTCTGGATGAAATGATGAATGGCCATATTTTCATCTGGGATTTTCTCTGGCACCCCTGGATGGATTGGGCTGATATTTGGTAAACGCAATCACTATAGTGATCTTTTGTTTAACTATGCCAGTGCGCCTTCATTATTTCCCACAATGTACCAGAAATCACGTTTTTATCATATAACCATCTTCCAAGTAGAGCAAATGGAGGAGTAATGAGAAATAACTCATAAGAGCAAATATTATTACTTTAACAGGCCGTCTCCACTATCCATGACCGTTTCCGTTTCCATTTCCATTTCCATTTCCATTTCCATAGCCATTTCCATTTATGGATTTCCAAACAAAAAAAACTGGGCATTTTGGACTGAAATATTATTCGAAATATCATTGAAATTTGTATTATATTTTGATTTTTAACGTGTAAAATTGTTTTGTATTGGTAATATAGAATATTGGGAATACAGAACGAAAGTCAATTAATAAATTAACCACAATATGAAACCTAATTTACAAATTAAACCACTTTCCGCCATTTTATTTTTGACATATTCGTTCATAAACTTATCCATAAATGGACATCCATAAAGTTTGCCATTTATGTAATGGCTGATGGACGAGTGGTCTCCATTATCCATAATGGTTTCCATTTCCATTGCCATTTATGGACAACATTATGGATAGTCGAGACCCCGTGTAACTTGCAAAGAGATGCTATATAAAATAAAATATGTCCGAATGCTTCCATTGTTACCAGCCAAAGATATTCTAGATAACCTCATAAAAAACGAAATTAACTGTTTACCAGAAAAAAATGTTTTTAAAATTTTCTTGGACTATTTCGAGAAACAATGGCTGAACAAAGTAAGAAATTTTATGATTGAAATACCATATTCCAAAAGAATTTCAGTCAAAAGCTGAATTATATTGGAAAATCGTGTTTATACATGTTTTCAAGCTTTTGACTGAATATCCTTTTTAAAATAGAAATTGATTCAAAAATTTTATTAAATTTTATTTGAATTTTTACGTTTCAGGAAACTCCAGAGACCATCTCGGTGTTTAAGCGCTGTATACGTACAACAAGTGATCTGGAAGCGTATAATGGAGTATTAGGCAAGAAACTTATTAAGAAAGGTAACTTTTACAAGTTCATAAAAGCTATCACGGATGAAGAATTCATTAAAAGTACGGAATTTGTTCAATTTATTGAAAGTGGCGGTGCAAGTCGCGCCAACACAAAAAAAAAGAAATATATTATATCCAGTAATAAGATTGCCGAATCATCTGACTTGTATGAAACTAAAAAGATTACTATACATGATTTTCTAAATAGACTGGTTTATCCTGATAATAATGAAGCTACTATTAATTCAATTTTTAATTATTCTACTTGTGAAGAAGTCGAAGAAGACTCGCCTTCAAATACTGTACCAGAGGGGTCTCCAATTTTAAATACGAGGAAAAAAACATGCACATGCATAGTATGTTTCAATGTTATTCAAACTTCTATTGCTTTCATTCCATGTGGTCATACGACCTGTTGTTCAGAATGTTACGAATTAATGAATGCTGAAAATACTGCTGATTGCGTTGATTCTAGTGAAGCAGTTAAAAAAGTTCTTTGCGCTGAATGTAGGACTTAAGTTGATAGTACTCTAAAAATTTCTTAATTTATTTTAGTTAAAAACTCTAATTTTCACTTGCAATAATTGAATTTGTTTTTATTAAATAACTGTTGATTATATTTATATATATTTTATTATATATTATATTATTATATAATATATATGTAATATAATAAATTATATAATAATATATATAATATAATAAATAATATATATAATATATTATATTATTATATATTAATATTATATTATTATTTATATTATATAATATATATAATATATTATATATTATCGTATGACCACGTGGAATGAAAGCAATATAAGTTTAGAATTATTAATTTTTAAAATCTATAGAGAAGAAAAATATAAGATGTATAAATTCAGGTTTTCTGATTTTTACTTAAATATTGGTAATTATAACATTAATGTAATTATCTAATTATTTTTTCTTTCAGTATAATTATTTGTGAGAAAATTGTTTAATTTTAAGTATAATTATCTTTTATTAATTATTAATAGATAAACAAACTAAATTCTCTTCTCTTCGATTATTTAATGTACACTTGATATTTTCATTTCGATTTTTGCACTTATTAATAATATAATATTAATATATAATAATATAATATTATTATATAATATATAATATAATAAATTATATAATAATATATATAATATAATATATAATATATAATATATTTTTTTTTATTAAATAACTGTTGATTATATTTATATATATATATATATTTAAATTTTATTTTTATATTTATATTACTCGTATTATATATTTTATTATATATTATATTATATAATATTTAATATATTATTATATATTAATATTATATTATTATATATTATATTATATATTTATATTTATATTTACATTATATTTGTGAATTTATATTTAAATTTATAATATATATATATATATTTATATTTATAATAAATAATTAAAATAAAGTTATAAAGTAACGATTTTTATTTCGTGTATTGTCATAATATGTACAGCATTATGGTTATAATGCAAGCTTAGAGTATATAATATCAGGAGATGCTATAGTATACTTTTGCCCCTACAAGCTGTTTCCTCACAGTTTTTTGTTTAAATTTTTAGATTCTATGTAATTTTGCTGTCAGATTGCCTGGAATCGCTGTCAGATTGCCTGATATTGACGAAATTGTATGAAAAATCTCTTTTCGCCCTACAAAACATTGGGGCGAAAAGAGATTTATTTATATTATATAATATTTAATATATTAATATATATACATATTATATTATTATATATTTTATTATATATTTATATTTATATTTACATTATATTTGTGAATTTATATTTAAATTTATAATATATATATATATTTATATTTATAATAAATAATTAAAATAAAGTTATAAAGTAACGATTTTTATTTCGTGTATTGTCATAATATGTACAGCATTATGGTTATAATGCAAGCTTAGAGTATATAATATCAGGAGATGCTATAGTATACTTTTGCCCCTACAAGCTGTTTCCTCACAGTTTTTTTGTTTAAATTTTTAGATTGTATGTAATTTTGCTGTCAGATTGCCTGGAATCGCTGTCAGATTGCCTGATATTGACGAAATTGTATGAAAAATCTCTTTTCGCCCCGCAAAACATTCGGACATATTTTATTTTATATAGCATCTCCCTGCAAGTTACACGGGGTCTCGACTATCCATAATGTTGTCCATAAATGGCAATGGAAATGGAAACCATTATGGATAAGGGAGACCACTCGTCCATCAGCCATTCCATAAATGGCAAACTTTATGGATGTCCATTTATGGATAAGTTTATGAACGAATATGTCAAAAATAAAATGGCGGAAAGTGGTTTAATTTGTAAATTAGGTTTCATATTGTGGTTAATTTATTAATTGACTTTCGTTCTGTATTCCCAATATTTTATATTACCAATACAAAACAATTTTACACGTTGAAAATCAAAATATAATACAAATTTCAATGATATTTCGAATAATATTTCAGTCCATGAAATGCCCAGGTTTTTTTTTTTGGAAATCCATAAATGGAAATGGCTATGGAAATGGAAATGGAAATGGAAACGGTCATGGATAGTGGAGACGGCCTGTTAAAGTAATAATATTTGCTCTTATGAGTTATTTCTCATTACAGTCAATAAACCCAAAAGGAATCCCAATCAAAAAGTTTTGACTGGAATTCCTTTTCAGTTTTTTGACTGAATTTCCTTCTTAAAAGGCAATTCAGTCAAAAATTATTTTGACCCAGATGCCTTTTTATTTTTGACTGAAATTCCTTTTTTTTTACTGAAATGTTTTTGACTGGTTTTCCCTGAGCCGGTTTTGACTGGAATTCCTTTTCAGTTTTTTGACTGAATTTCCTTCTTAAAAGGCAATTCAGTCAAAAATTATTTTGACCCAGATGCCTTTTTATTTTTGACTGAAATTCCTTTTTTTTTTACTGAAATGTTTTTGACTGGTTTTCCCTGAGCCGGTTTTGACTGGAATTCCTTTTCAGTTTTTTGACTGAATTTCCTTCTTAAAAGGCAATTCAGTCAAAAATTATTTTGACCCAGATGCCTTTTTATTTTTGACTGAAATTCCTTTTTTTTTACTGAAATGTTTTTGACTGGTTTTCCCGGAGCCGTATTGTCGTTGATCTTCACCGAAATATGAGACAATCCAATAAAAAAACTCTTAATTAAACCATTTTCTGTACGATTCTGGCTTGTGTTACCAATTCCGACAATTTAGGTGGCAGATAGTGATTTAAGAAAACACGGCTATTTAAATCAGACGAGGTAAAATCAGACAACTTTAGCTTACCATGATTAAAGTAGCTATAATTACATTTCGCTTCTGCAAAGATGGTAGAGTTACCAGGATCACTGCAACGATTGTAGAGTAACCTGTATATTTTTTAACATACCTAATTCAGCTTTCAGGAGTGCTATATCTGATTTTGTTTGATTCACATCAAGTTTAAGAAATTCAATATTCTTTGATACTGCTTCATTTACTAATAATGGCAAGGATTTTTTAAAGTCACTAAGATCAGTCGACAACTTAATAATAGTAGTTTTAAGTGCTTTGTTTTCCACGGTGGTACATTTAATATCTTTTATGACATTTTCATGTGATAATTACAATTTATTAAACAACGCCATCAACAGCATCATAACATTAATATTGCCAAGACCATGGCAATATTAATGATATGATGACCATGGAAATATTAATGATATGATAACAAGCTGATGATTATTTAAAACTCCAAATATTATAAAACATGATGTAGCAACATTCCAAAAAAATAAATCTTTTGTATAAGTAGTTGAAAAAAAGGCTTTCAACAGAACAAAAGAAAATGTAAAAAATCAGTCAGCAACAAAATTTATTTTATATGCAGAAATATTTAACACCAGCCGAAATTCAACCAAAAGCAAAACCAATGTACCAAAAAGCAGCAATCAGAAAAAATTATAATTTATAGGGTTTTCCGATTTTTTTGACACTTTTTTCCGATTTTATTGACACTTTGTTCCGATTTTATTGACACTTTGTTCCGATTTTATTGACACTCCTTTCCTATACTATTGATACTTCTTTCCACTTTTGTTGATACTTTTTTCAGATTGTATTGATACTTGTGCATTTCCGATAATGCAGACTGCGCTGCTAGATCTAACTTGGAACTATAAAAACTTTTTGCACATTACTATATATAAGATTTGCTTTTGCAGTCAAAGCCTCTGGATGGATTGGCCGATATTTGGTAAACATATTCAAATTAGTGGTCTGGATGAAATGATGAATGGCCATATTTTCATCTGGGATTTTCTCTTTTGCAGCTTTTAATACTCTTGCTCCCAACGAACTATATATTATAGAAGGCTTAAGAGGTTAGAATTCGGGGTCCAAGATGTGACAGCAACGCTGGGGTAAACTGACAGTTGGCGAATATAAATTTTATGTTTAAGGCATGTACTATTTCGTGTAAAAATAGAAGTCGTGACGTTACTCATTATTCTCAAATTTTTTATTGTATAATTTATCATTTTTATTGCATAATTTATCATTTTTATTGCATAATTTATTTATTTATTTATAATTTATAATTAATTATAATTTAAATATAATATTTAATTTGTTCTTAGAAAGCAATACAAAATTTTACAAGCCTGAATGACGTCACGACTTCCATTATTACACCAAATAGTACATGGCTTAAGCATAAAATTTATACCCGCCAACTGTCAGTTTACCCCAGCGTCACTGTGAGATGTTGGGGCCAATCATTTATATGAAAACATAACCTCTTTAGGCTTCTATAATATATAGTTCGTTGCTTGCTCCAAAAGGTTTTTGGTTTGAAGTGAAGTCACTTTTCATTGACCAGATAGTGTTTTCTAAATGAAAAAAGAAAAGTTATAGCTAATAATATAACTTTTCTTTTTTAATTGCGAGATAAAGCTTGCTAGAATTGTTCTACCGGAGTTCTTACTTAAGCTTGGATCAGCTTTACCACTTCTTCTAATAAAATTAAAATTTTTAACCGTTTGTTCTAGTGCATTTACCCGATCCTGCAAAAACCTGATTTGCTCGTTTGAGTACATGAAATTTTTGTTTATTTCAGCAACTGCAACTTCTATTTTATTTATTTTGCTGTTAAAATCTTCTTTCAGTTGAACTCTCAAGTTTGTAATTTCTTCTTTGAACACATTGTGTAATTCGCTAAAAATAAGGTTTTCGGGAGCTGTTCTCTTCACTCACGGTTTGGAGTTAATTGCAATAAAAGCAATATAATTTAATATTAATTTCATTTTAGTTAATTAAGGTAAAGCAATATAATTTACTAATACTATCTTACAGATATTTAAATTATAATATTTTATTTCAGAAATATCCAAATAAAACTTAATGTTAATATTATTAATTATATATTATTATATATTAATTAATATTAATATTTTGAATTATAATTGTTGTTAAAAGTGTTTGTTCATTAGTTTGAGAGTTTAGATGTATTTATTAGTTTTTAAATAAAAAAAGTGATTTTCTTATACTGTGCAATGAGCTGTGCAAAACTAATATATAACGATATAAAACAGAAAATATGACAATTTGCTCTTCAATGACAGTGCGTTCCCATTACATTTTACATAGTTTTTTCGCATAATTTTTAGAATAGCGTTCCCATTGAAATTTTTAATAAAACTAAAAACTCAATTGTAGCCAACGTTATTTTGCAAATTCACTGATATTATTTAGCGTATTTAAAGTTCCAAATTATTATTTAATTAAATAAAATATACTTTTTATTTAAATTTATAATCATGATTATTTTGAAAACTTCGTATTTGAGATTCCCTTCACTTTGCGTTTCACTTTCACAAAATTGTAGTATTCTAGAAAACGATCGGAAAACTACATTATCATACGTATTCAAATCTAAGATTAAATTCAAATACGTAAATACGTATTTGAAAAATTAAAATTAAAGTTTTTAATGTCAAAATCGAAATAAAAATATATAATTAGAGCATCCGTATAGCTGTATCATTAATTTAATGTAAATAAAAATGTCTCGACTCTTTTTTTTTTAATTTGTACCAATTTCATCTGGTAGACGATTCGAAAACCCACGAGCAATGTCCTTATTTAATTTCAGGTCATTGATTTATTTTTGAAATTATTTCTTGTTTGTTGTTTTTTTCTTAAATATGTACTTTTAAAATTTAAATAATTGGTAAATATATATATAAATGTTTAAAAAATTTGTTAAATTATTTTTAATTACATTTTGAATTTTCTAAAAGTAACAAATTTACAGCGAATGTCTACTATATGAAAAACGATTCACTTTTCGATTCGACGGTATTACAGAATATTAAATTTTTCGAATCGGTAATACAGTTTTCCCTTCGAACGTTTTGTAGAATTACAAATATTCAAATACGACCGTATTTCAAATACGAAGTTTTCCAAAATAATCATGATTGCCTTTTATTAATATATTTAAAATAATTTGTCGCAAGAATGAAATAAAAATACACAAATATTTCATATAAAATTCGCCACCAACTTCAAGCCTATTTTCTAATGAAAATTTTATGAAAAAGTTAAATTGATTTTAAATTTTTTTATGCGAAAAAACAATACCAACTTGACGGATTTTTTTTTGTCAAGTTATTTTTTCATACAATCTTGTAAAACTAAAAACTAAAAATTTTAATGGGAACGCTAGGTGAGAATTTTAGTTGATATTTTCTATTCGAAACTGTTTTTTTTTGTGTTCAATGAGTTGTCCAAAACTGTAATTTTCTGATATTATATGTACTGACTAATTTTAGGGCGAATATATCAACAAATTATTTTTCAAAATTTATCAGATTTTTCTGTCAATAGATATTGTCAACAAAAAAAAATTATTTGTCAACAAAAAAAAATTATTTGTAAACTTAATAAAAATTTAAATAATAAAATAAATTAATTTTTTTAAGTTTTCCAATTACAACATAACTAAATTTTATTTATTATTATTATTTATTATTTTTATAATTATTACTATTTATTATTTTTATTTATACAATAAAAATATATACCTATCAAAATATAAAAAACATTTAAAATGTCTAATATTAAAAGAATTTTTTTTAAATCGTTGAAATATTTTATTTTATTTTTTAAATAAAAAACTGAAAATAAATAAATTCTGTTTACCTAAAAATATTTCAAAAATTTTTAAATTAAAATTACTAGTGGTCTTCACGACCTAAATATTTTTTCTGGATATTTTGATATTTTTTTGTAAAATTACATAAACACCTGTTTTTGGTGCCTGAGATATTTATATATTTTTTTTACATTTTATGTCTGGCAGCACTGAATATTTCATGTTTTTATGTTTATTTCACATATTTATATAATCTGGTAGCACTGAAATAATTTAAACAAATATTGTTCAAAATTAGAATTGCCAAATTTAAGGAAAAATAAGTTAATATGTAATAATACTAATTTTAAACTGCAATACTAATTTTAATAAACAATAATCCGCGTCAATATAAAAAAGATAATGTCAAAACAGAAAATTTGTGACAGTAGTATATTGACATATATATCAAAATATCAAAATATCAAAAAATACATGCCCAGCGGCTATCCAACAAAACTGAAACCATTTTTTTCCGTGAACCCCTTGAAAAGTTATGGACCCAAACATGATATTACTTTTTTTAGAGGTCCCACTAGCAAATCGTCTTTAGCTCGAAGGGGGGCCGAATCCAGGAAAGTGCTTATATAATTTTTTTCTTCCAATATTACCACCAATAGCGTGGTATAGCGTCGATCAGCCATTTCGTATCCACCCTGTGTACATATCAGGCCATTTGTAATATTGTAATTTTAAAATTTTTTTGTTTACAAATAATGGCCGCCTCAATTAAAATTAAAAAAGTACAATTTAGAACATGAAATAGCGTGGAATGAGATTTGTTGTGCAAAGTTGTTCGAAATGGTCTGACATTTAAATTAATTGTTGTCGTTGTGTAATTTTCTGATATTTTCTGCGATCTTCTGTGAAAAGTGTGCTGATGTGAAAAGTCATTGAACAAAGCTAGAAGTTTTTTTCCCACAAGTCAAATATCATACACGTCTTTCCGGACAAACCCAAAACATGTCATGCAAGACATACTCAATACATGTCATGCAAGGCGACTTGAGCAAATTGTTATTTGCATGGCGATGTCTGGAGTCGGTGTCGGTCTAGAAAACTCTGTCTTAATTCTGGAGTAACAATGAGCCAATTTACAATAATTCTGATTGTGTTCAATGTACGGTAAAAAGTGGCACAAATCTACTTTATGCGGCTTTTTGTCGTTCAATGTAACAGCTCCGCGCCAATAAATGCCAGTATTACCACGCACTAAGTCGTTCAATGCAATAGGCGCCGCGTCGTTTTTAAGCATTTTCTGGCACCTGTAAAATAGCGTCGCCAAAATAGCGACGCTTATAAATGACATTTATTGGATTGTCAATTGGACCCACCCCAGCCACTAGTTTACTATTTTATATATATTATACATTTGTATATATAGTTTGTATATGCTTATATTCTTGTATATATATTTTTGTCGTTTTAATCTGGAATTTATTCTGCTAAATTATTTTTAATATAAATAAAATTTTTGGGTTTTATATAAAACGTTTATTTATTTATTTAAGTATTTTACAATTATTGTAAAATTGTAATATAAATTTAAAAGACATCATCTAGAATAATCTCTAATTTTTTTTTCCCACACTTCTTGTGTCAAAATATTACGTTCTTCGCTTGCAGAATGTAATCTTAGAGTATATATATCAGGAGACGCTATAAGTATAAAAAAGTGTCAGACGTTTTTGTGGGGGGAATAAAAGAAATATTTCATATATTTCTATATGAAAAGTGCGAATATTTGACAACCAAAGTGCGAATTATTGACAAGTAATGCTCTAAAATAATAAAAATAATTCTGACACAGCTTGTAGGGGCAAATTCATGTTATAGCATAGCATCTCCTAATATATATACTCTAAGAATGTAATATAGAATCACTATGGTTAGGATTCTCAGAGTCTGAAGTGTTGCTTTCTCTTACATATGTAGCTCCTTCAGATAAATATTCATCAATATTCATTTCACCAAAATCAAGACAAATATTGTGAAGTACGCAAGCAGCTAAAATTGTTGCTGGTATAAAATTGACATTGTGCATGTCTAAATTTTGTAATCGCCGAAATCTTCCAAATAAAAGCGCAAAACTACGTTCAATTACAGATATTCGAGATTCATGGGCATAATTAAAATATTTTTGTTGTGCGGTTAGGCGTCCACGATCTATATACGGAGGGATGCACCAACTTTTCAAAGGATAAGCTTTCTCACCCAGTATTTTTTCTCGTTCTGAGAAATACTGCCCCGGATTTTCACAATTTTTTTTATATATTTCAGAATTTTTAAAAATCCTGCTGTCATGTACAGAACTTGGAAATTCAATGAAGCAATCTATGAGTGTTTTCTTTTATTCATTCTGTGGAAGGAATAGAAGGAATAGAATATTGATGACGTCATGCCAGAATATTCCAAACGCACTCGATTAAAAGAATGAAAAAGGAATAAAAGGAATATTTTTTGCTATACGTAAAATTAAATGTTTTCTTTTATTTACATAATTATAAATGCTAGAATTAATTTAAATTATTATAGTTTTAAAGTATATTTCTTTTCTTATTATTATAGTCATGTTAAAATTATAAAAAATTGTTTTTCCTTCAAAATTTGAGGTTAGAATAAAGAATATTCCTTATTCTACCTTTCTACTTAGTACGAATATTCCGAATAAATAAAAGAACACGGAATGGAAGGAATAGAATAAATAGAATGAATAAAAGAACGTTTTTTGACATTTTAGGCGCGTTCGGAATATTCGGAATGAATAAAAGAAAACACTCTATATATTTCATTTTATGATCACATATTGCTTGTAAAGCGACTGACGTGTAGCATTTTCTGTTTGTGTACGCTTTAATTTGATCCTTGGGTGCTTTCATTCTTACATAAGTCCGTCAACTCCAAGCTCCAATTACACCTTAAATTTCAAAATGATTAAAATTTTAAAAATTATTCAAATTTTAATAATTAAAACAATGTTTATATACCTTTTAATCCATACGGCGCGGTATGATGTTCAAAATAGTTTTTGGACGCTGTTTTTTCAGCGTTGTTTAAAAATTTAATTATAGAGCTGGATATATAATTGAGGAAATCAACAACCGGCTAAATATGATCGATAGCGTGGACTTTGCTAAATCGAATCTTTCCCCAACCGTTCTATAACATTCTGGTGTAGCCAAAAGCCAAATTACAACTAAAAGCTGTTTCTCTGCGGGTATAATTATGTTACCACCTTTCTCCATAAAAGAAATATATTTTGGAAGTAAACAGTCGAATGCTTCTCTTTCCATCCGAAAATTTTGCCGAAATTCTAAAGATGTATAGTTTTGGACAATTTTCTCTACATATAATTTCATTCTAGGTGGAGTCTCTTTAGCTAAACCTGACAAAATAATTGCTACTTCTTCGTCGCTTTCATCAGACTCGGGCACATCATCCTAAAAAAATACATATTATTACAAACAAACAAAACAAAATGCTATATAATTACTTACATCCAAGTCCCTTATGGTATTAAAAAAATTCTGATTAATTTCTTCAATCACTGCTATCTGCAATCGTTTATTCATTTTTAACATGTTGTTTTTTACTTTTTAATTTTAATACGTTGTTGTTTGTTTCCTTCACAAAGTTGTATTGACTAAATAATTTTATCAACATGACAGAAAGCGGCATGAAAAGTAGCATAAAGTCGTTCAATACACGGCGCGGGTATTTTTTGACGCTTTTTTTTTACAGTAAATCGACACGGCATTTTTTGGCGCAGCGCCGTACATTGAACACACTCCTGGAGTTACAATGAGCCAATTATGTAGAGTAACAAGGGGTCTCGACTATCCATGACCGTTTCCATTTCCATTTCTATTTCCATAGCCATTTCCATTTATGGATTTCCAAACAAAAAAAACTGGGCATTTCATGGACTGAAATATTATTCGAAATATCATTGAAATTTGTATTATATTTTGATTTTCAATGTGTAAGTTTTGTATTAGTAATATAGAATATTGGGAATACAGAACGAAAGTCAATTAATAAATTTTAGGAATACAGAACGAAAGTTAATTAATAAACTTTAGGAGAAATGAAACAAATTCCGCACCGATCGTGAAATCTTAAAGTTTTTCCGTAATAATTCTCAATAAAAAATATTTTAAGTGACTGACAAAAACTCGGAATTTACCGCTTAGAGATAATAGAATATAATGAGTCGATTTGCATTATAAATTTACCCAGTGTGCAGGATTCGGACCTTCGGAATTGTTTCTTCCTTATTCCGAAGGTAAGCGACCGAGAAAAAACATAGGTAAAAGGGAGATGCAGATGGATAATAAAAAAATTAATTTCCTTAAAATTATGAATTACTTTCAAATTTCTTAAAGAATTATTATAATATATCTTAATAAAACCTATATAATTTACTTAAGAATTTTGCTAAGAAATTCTTAAGAAACTCTTTAAAAATTCCTAAAGAATTCTGAAACAATGTTAGAAGAATTTCTTAAATTCAGAATAACATTAAGAATTCTTAAGAATTTTTTTAAGAATTCTTAAAGAATTTCAGCAAGAAAAATGTAACAAAATCAGAGACGCTTAAGTTATTTAAGGAATTTAAATTCATTCGTTCTAGAAACTTTGTTGATATAAGATTTAATAAACAAAAATAATAAAAGTTTAAATAAAATTAAAGTGAAAAATAATTTATAGTTAACGGATAACGGATGATGTTGCAAAGTAAGGGCAAAGTAACGGACGACGTTGCAAAATCGTTTACATGGTTGGGATTGGGCGGAAATATTGCTATAAAGGATTTTCAACTTAAATCAATATTTAACGGTATAATTTTTTTAACATAATAATTATTTTAAGGTATTTTCGTTACATTTTTTACTCTTTTTTAAATGCAATTCCCACAATCAAAAATAGAAGAAACCGAAAGGCAAATTTTATAACACAAAGGGCAGGATAAAATAAAACCAAAAAAAATAACAGCACAACAACTAATTCAAATAATCATTTTAAAAATATATAAATAAGATATATTAATAAAAAAAATATTAATAAAAAAAATACATATTACAAAAATAATGTTTCTTTTGTTCTTTTTAAAATATTTTTTTATGCATTTTTTGGAGGATATGCCCCTATTATTTTTCTCTTTTTTGTGTGTGAATTTTTTTATTATTCCTTAACGAAAATCTAAGGTAATTTTTAACTATTAAATATAAGTTTTCCCAAAGAAAACTTCCAAATTTTGTTAAAACTTTCTATAAAGAAATCTTTTAAATTTCTCTCGCCTGATTCTCCAAGAAAAAAGGGGAAAGCTTCGGCAAATCTTGTAATTATATTTATATTTACATATGTTGTGTTGAGACTCTAGACTTATGAAGTTCTCATTCAACAAATTTTTAACAATTGTGACACCCTAAAATTTTTAAAGATAAAAATCCCTAAAAAAATAAGAAAAATTAAAATAATATTCAGAAAAAATAATAAACAAATAAATTAACTGCCACAATGTATCGTCGGCCATGTTGTGTCTTTAATATGGATGTTTAATGATATAAGATTAATTATTATCAAATTATTTGATATAATTTTAAAATAATTCATACAATACATTTTGTAACAAAAAAAAATCGAGTATTTAGAAAAGATAGGAATTCCTTGTTTGATGAAAAATTTTTGTGTCTTTTATACAGGAGATTTCTTAAAAATGTTGAATTTTAAACAAGATTAGATAAGTATTAATAAAATAAAGACCATAGTTAAAGAACTAAGGTTAAGGTTAAGGTTTAAATACAGGGATGACACTGAAGCGCCACGTCACTGCAGCCATAAGGCTTATTGTAACATCCCCCATAGTTACTCATCTATCAGACCTATGCTGCAAATGAATACAGATTTGATAGAGATAGGTTCCATGTGTCTAATGGAGAAATGATATACCCGTGCAGATACCTTAGCCTCCTATTAGAGAGGGCCATGCATTCGCATAGTACGAGTTCTGCCGTCTCGTCTTCTTCTTGGCAGTTTCTACATACTCGTTCCTGTGATAGCCTCATAGTGTGTAGGTGTTTTCTTAGTCCATAGTGTCCTGTTAGGAAGCCAGTTATGATTTTGATCTTTTTCCTGCTGCAGATTAGGAGTTCTTTTGTCCTTTTCTTCGACGGCTCCTTCATGAAGAGTTTGGAGTGTTTCATCCCGATCTTGGTATTCCATGAGTTGATTTGAGCGCGTCTGGTTTCTTCTTGTATTAGTCCCTTCAGATGGCATTTTGGTACTCCACAGAATGGTTCTGGACCCTCAAATATTAAGCCCGCACCTTCCTTTGCCAATTCGTCCGCCATCTCGTTGCCTTCATACCCCGCATGTGCAGGAATCCATGATAACGTAACCCTGTTCCTTTCTCCTAACGTAATCAGGGTGTTGAAACAATCTATTACTGTGTTGGATTTCATCTGATGCGAGTCCACAGCCCTTAGAGCCGCCTGACTGAGTAGATTGTTATGGTTTTGTTGGAGTATCCTCTGCGTAAGTTCTCTTGTGCGCACATTTGGATTGCGTAGACTTCTGCGTGGAATACCGTTGTTAGGGATCCTAAGTTTTGTGCTCTGCTTACACTGGGTCTTTTGCCATAGACACCAGATCCTACCCCATCATGTCTTGGATCCATCTGTATACCATTCGAGCACGGTCTCCCTTGGCTTTGTGTGTTCCCAGTCGTGTTTGTTTGGAATCACTATATTGAATGGTCTGTTGAATATGTATTTGATCTTACAGTCATCCCTTGGCATATCTAGATATGATCTATTGTTGGATGATTTTTCAGCGCTCTTTGGTCAAGACCTTGATAGCCTTTGATTCTCATAGCTCCCATCCTCGCTTCTTCTTCTATGGTTATGTGAAGTGGGGCTAAGTTCAGCAAAACTTCGAGTGCTGACGTTAGCGTCGTGCACATTGCTCCAGTTACATTTAGACATGCTACTCTTGTTTAGTTTGTTCTGGATGTTGAGTTGCTTGCTCTTCTTCCACCATACTACCGCCGCATAAGTTAAGATCGGTCGGATGATTGTTGACACTGTACACTGGTGAACTTACCTCTGATTATTATCGCGAGGTCATCCGCATATCCCTGACAGTCGAAGCCATTATCTTGTAGTTTAGATAGTAGTCTGTCCACTACTTATGACCAAAGAAGGGGTGAAAGAACACCACCTTGAGGACATCCTTTGACAGTTCTCGCTTTGATGTTGATTCCGCCAATTGATATTTCTATTTTCCTGCTTATTAGCATGGATCTGGTCCACCTGCAGGTTCTGTCGCTTATACCCTTCTCTCTCATTGCTCTGATCATAGACTCATGAGAGGTGTTGTTGAAGGCTCCTTCGATGTCCATGAAGGCCACGATCGCTACTTCTTTATCTGCAATAGACTTCTCTATCTTCCCCGTTAAGTTAAGTAGCGCCATCTCGGTGGATTTACCTGCTTGATACGCATACTGGTAGCGGTTTAGAGGTTTACAAGTGAGAGTTGTGTCTCTTATATATCTCTCAACTACCTTTTCCAGCGTTTTCAGAATAAAAGACGATAAGCTGATGGGACGCAGGTTTTTTGGATCTCCATCGGTTTTTTTGTTCGCTTTGGGAATGAATACTACTTTAACATCCGTCCATGCTTTTGGTATATATCCCCAGACCAGACTGGCCTTAAAGAGGTTAGCACGGGGATGATTGCTTCTTTACCTTCTTGTAATAGTGCCGGAAATATCCCATCCGGTCCTGGTGACTTAAAGGGCTTGAAACGATAGACGATAAGCTTGAATGTACTGATGGCCATTTTTCTCTTTCCGGGCTGACGATATTGGAAGCCTGTTTCCATTCTTCTCTCAGGTTCATGCTGATATCGCGCGTTGTCCTCGGATAGCTATAATCTTCGTCTTCATCTAAGGTTATGGCTCCTGGAAAGTGTGCCCTCAATAGAGCATCAACTGTTTCTTCTTTTGTTTCTGTATATCTACCATCCGCCTTCTTAAGAAGGCCAATGGAGCCAGTGGTTTCGTTCGCTATGACCTTGTATATACTATGGCCCTGCTATGCTATGACCTTGCTTCTACTATGGCCCTGCTGGTTGTCCAGGCTGCTTCTTTGAGACTTTCTATGTTGTTAATCTTATTCGGAATGATTTCTAATTTGTTTTCTAAATTTTCCTTAGGATGTCCAGTTGGTCCGTTTCTTTGGACGGTAAACTGTAATTTCGGGACTAAGGCCCACGATATCGAACCTTATGTGCCTGTGATCGGAATATGATGGTTCGCTTGAGCCGTGCCAACTCTTAATACTGTTTGTCAGAAATGAAGTTGAGATGGTAAGATCTAGAACTTCACTTCTAATCCTGTTACTAGAAGTTGGTTCGTTACCTGTGTTGACTACAAACAGGTTATTACTATTAATCAATTCTAGGACTGACTCACCTCTGCTGTTGATATTTGTGCTGGGGTAGCACAAATTGGTGTGATGAGCATTTACGTCACATCCAATTACTATTTGCATCTTGTTTCTTCTTGCGTAGGATAGCAGTCCGATTAGCTCCGGTGATGGACATTGTTCATCTCCTGGTAAGTACGCCGAACATACTATGACATCCGCCGCTTCTCCTCTAGATATTACAATGGCTGCTACTACGTCCTTTTTGCAGTATTCTGTAATGGGAACGTAATTTATAGTTTTATTAAATAGTATACAGGCTCTTGGTCTTTGGTCCTTGTGATCATAAAGTAGCTTACCTTTAGAATCACTCAGCCCGCAAATTTTACCTTTTGCTAGCCATGGTTCCTGTATTAAGGCAAAACTAATTTCTTCTTTTGCGAATCAGCAGCCTGCAAATGCCGATGCAGCTTTTGCATGCTGCAGATTCACCTGTAGTACCTTAAAACTGTCTTTGGCACCTACTTCTTTTTCTCCGGCAGGGGACCATGACGAGAGGTTTCCCTGCTTCTTCTGCTGCTGGAGTGATGACCTTCCTTACTCCTGCGTCGAGAAGAGAGACCCCTTGGAGCCTCCCTGCTGCTTCTCCAGCGTTCCGGACTACGCCTCCCTCCTCTCTCTTCTTGCTGGTGAGGGGCTTCTTGACACCTCCCTTCTGGTGTGCCTGGAGCTGATTTTAGCTGGTCTGCCATGCTCGACTTTGTGCCATTTGTTTTTTTCCTCTCTGGGAGGTGTCCTGTTCCTGTTCGGTGACCTGCTTCTCCTTCTACGGGATTCTCCTCGTCTACCACTATCCTCTCTCGTCTCTCTCCTGTCTTTATTCAGGGGTGGACGCTGCCGAAGGTTCCCTCATAACTATGTCCACTGCCTTCTCTGGTTTTGGTGTCCTAGAGACACTACCATTTCCTTCATGTGGCTGCCTCCTTGCCTCTTTTTCATGTGTCCTTAGTCTTAGACGCAGACTCACCCTGTCCAGACAGTACCACGGCCCGCAATCGAGTGATTGAAGGGTCCTAGCAGAGGCCTCATGGACAGAAAGGACCATGTGATGGCGCCTTCCTGTCGATGTCCTCTTCACGACCTTCCAATTCTCGGTGTACAGACCGTCATTCTGCCTGCCCAACCTGCTCAGTATCTTCTCCTCATGAAGACCCTCTTCATCCGGGAAGAATCCTGAGCAGGTGGCGTAGTTAGGGAGGTCCTTGCCCTCGACCATGGCCAGGTCTGCTCCGTGATACGGCTTGATGTTCTTTATCGTATTACCGAGCCAGGTCTTGCTTATGTCATCGTTGCAGTTGAACGAGACCCAACCAGGTTTCCGCGACGAGCCGTTGAATCGGATATGAGTGCCCCTCGGAAGCTCGTCCATCGCTTTGATCACCTCCGTTTCTTAGCCTCACCCTCGCTTAACGTTTTTAGCGGAAATTGCTTCAGTGTGATTCCGACTTTAGTACAGCTGGTGACCTCGCTGTAGGTAGGACGATGATGTTTGGTCGCTATCTGTTGCCCTTTGAATAGCTTTCCAGAATCCGGCGGGATAGTTGATTCTGACCGGTTCCTTTTCTTAGCCGCTTCTGACTCCGCATACTTCCTGTCGATTTCAGCCCTGGCTACCTCATATGGCATGCCACCTCTTACCATTCTACGAAGTCTTTTCTTAACCGAGCCACACAAATTCTTCGGTTTTTTAGCCGCTCCCGTTTGTTCTGGAATATCGGCATCCTCTATCTTCTTACCATTTGAGTCACTTTCAATGACAGTAACGTTGTCACTTTCCGAGCCCTTTAAATAGATGCTCTCGTAATCTGTCGCAATCTCGCTTTCATCGGTGTCTTGCATCCGTGCTCGTTGTTGTTGTTGTTGGTACTGTTGATGTTGTTGTTGTTGTTGTTTTTGTTGTTTTTGTTGTTGTTGTTGTTTTTCTTCATTCCATTTTTGTTCCCACGAGTGTCGCGGCAAAAGAAGGTCCACCAAAGCAGAGGCCCGATACTATGGCAAGGCTGGTTAAAACCGGAGGTCGCCTGGTATCCGGAGTCCACCGTTAGCGACTGCGCTCACCCTCAGCCATGCAGCTCTAGGCACGGTACGAATTACACCCTTAGCTTGGTTTCGCGCTTGCAAATTTAGTCTGTATCCATATTGAAGACAGATACAGTTTCAGTAAAAATATAATATACTATCTCGTTAAAAATCTCATGTAAAAATATAATATACTATCTCGTTTTTTTTTCATGCATAAGCGGCTAATTTTTATCATTAAAACTCAGCATAACACAAAAATACTCAAAAATTTTTTAGTATTATCAATCAGTTTACGCATGAATTCATGTGAAGCCGCGTTCACATATTACCGCACGAAGGTTCGTTCGTTCAGTGAGAATTCGAATGAATAGCGAGTGACAAAGGAATGTTCGTTCGTTCGTTATACTTGCGAATGTTTGTTCGAACATTCGTTCGGTGATAAGAAAAAGTAGCCGAACGGCTAGCCTAGCGAATGTAGTCCCCCCAAATCTGAACTCCTGCGGAAAATTTTTCCGACGGATACTTAGTTCTTTTATTGGTCCTCTCTGATGCTATGCGCTACCAGTCCTAATAGAATTTTTTTCTTTGACAACAAAGGAAATTATAAGCGATTAGCAGTCCATATATTATATAGTCAAAGCTTTTTTCTAATAAATTTACTTCTTGACTCAAAATATTAGTCGCCATATTTTACAATTTTTAACACTTGCATACACATTTCTCACATATAATCAAACATTTCAATCCAATGCAATCCAAGTTTCGTGGAGTTGAAATGGATTTAACGAAAATTCAACTCAGTCCCAACTCAATATCTGTTCCCATGCACATTAATCCGAATTAAAGTCGAGTTCAATCCTCATGGAAACTTATTCCCAGAGAGAACTGACGTATATACCAACGCGTAGGTACTCTGTTGGTATCGAAATAACAATATATGAAAATATATTGTTATTATTAGAAGATAAGCAAAGTATTTTTTTCGATTTGATATAAACTCGTCAGCCTGACACGATACCAATTTTCACCCGATTCGTATGGATTGGAAGAAAATTCTACGCTCCAAGCGGATAATTACTGCATACAAAATAAAAATGTCAGAGAAAAATGTGTGTATTTTGTATATTTAATTTACAATAAAATTGCAGTTTTAATAGTAATAATTATAAATTGTATTATTAATTTAAAATATTTTTATTTCCGTGGAAATGCAGATGAATTTCTTTTGGAATTTCATGAAGAAAAAAAGTATGTATGTATGTATAATAAAGCCAGACAAAAAATGCATTGAAATTCTAATATATCTCAAATTTATTAATTATTTTCAGAAATACATGTTCTAACTTAATAAAACCTAGAAAATAACTGGACTGGCAAAATGGATCATGGATGATGGACGAGCTCATTGGAAAATTCTTTTTTTTTATTTATAATTAAAATTAATATAATGAAAGTATTTAATTTAATATGCAACTATTTATTTGCAAAATTGTAATCAAATTTAAAAACATAATTTATTGAATGTATATACTAATTAACTTTATAATGAATAATTGTGGTAAATTGTAAATACGATGTGATAAAATAATGTATAGTAATAGTAGTTAAATATAAATTTGTATTTATAAGAAATAATATGGTATATCATAAATTTGAAAAGCCTTCAGCAAAAAAAAAAAATATTATTATATTTTTATATTAATTAAGAAATCTAATATCTAATGTAAAATTTAATAAATTAATATTGCAATGTCAATAAAAAAAACAAATTAAAAATTTATTCAATTTTTTAATTGTCAATAAAAAAAAAGCAAATTCCAATATGAACATTCTTTGAGCCACCTACCGTAAAATAAATAAACTACAATACCCAACACGATACCTACGCCTCAGTACCAACGTCAGCGAAAGTGGCCTGTGTGTTTGCCATGGGAGAGTATGTATCTTGTCAGGCATACGCGTTGGTATATAAGTCGGGCCGACGTTGGTATAAACATTCTCACTGGGTTAACAATAGCCAGGGATGAATAAATATCGATTTCATTAGATTAAAAATCGATACTTATTCTTCCCTGCATATTGTACAAAATTCAAATACAATCCAACCAAGGTATATATAAAATTAAACCCTCATATAACTCCTAATAATTTATTTAACCGAATCGTGAAGATAGGAAGTTTCAGTACGACTTCGCCAAAGTGATTTGTACAATAAACCAGTTGAGGATTATCCGGCAAATTTTTAATTTCGATTAATAACTATTTTGAATTTATTGTAAGTTATTATTTCTAAATAATTTTTTTTTAATCTTACGAATAATTATTACATCTATGTCAAAGATCTGGAATTGCTCACGATAATTTTATAGTTATTGGTTCTTTATAAATTACTTTGAAAATATAATTGAAATTTTAAATAATTATTTGTTATATTTAATTAAAATTTAGTAAAATAGAACATATATATTTTAAAAAATTATAATACACTGTGCATGCATTAAAACCTTTTGACCTCTAAAAGTATTGTAGAGGTCACAAAGTTCTCACATCTTCACAGGCAATTCTTAATATATAAATTATATATTATTTCAAATTTCAGGAGAAAAATGACCATCAAATCAATTTTTGCACGTCAAATTTTTGACTCACGTGGAAATCCCACAGTGGAAGTAGATCTTACTACTGATTTAGGTTTATTCCGTGCTGCTGTTCCTTCCGGAGCATCTACCGGTGTTCATGAAGCCTTAGAACTTCGTGATGAAGAAAAAGGTAACTACCACGGCAAAGGAGTAAAGAAAGCTGTAGATCATATTAACAAGTCAATTGGTCCAGAACTTTTAAAAGCTAATTTGTGTGTAACAAATCAAGAAGAAGTAGATAATTTTATGATCAAGCTTGATGGAACTGAAAATAAATCAAAATTCGGTGCTAATGCAATTCTGGGTGTTTCATTAGCAGTTTGCAAAGCTGGAGCTGCCAAAAAAGGGATTCCACTTTACAAACATATTGCTGATTTAGCTGGAAATAAAGACATTATATTGCCAGTTCCAGCTTTTAATGTTATAAATGGTGGAAGTCATGCCGGCAATAAATTAGCAATGCAAGAATTTATGATTCTTCCAACCGGCGCAGCATCATTTACAGATGCCATGAAAATTGGTTCTGAAGTTTATCATCATTTGAAAAAAGTAATTAAAGATAAATTCGGTTTAGATGCTACAGCTGTAGGAGATGAAGGTGGTTTTGCTCCAAATATTCTTAACAATAAAGATGCATTACATCTTATTCAAGATGCAATTGCTAAAGGTGGATATACTGGTAAAGTTGAAATTGGAATGGATGTTGCTGCTTCTGAATTTCATAAAGACGGTGTTTATGACTTGGACTTTAAGAACCCCAACAGCGATAAAGCTCAATGGTTATCTCCTGATAAATTGACAAACTTATATCAAGAATTTATTAAAGAATTTCCAATGGTCAGCATTGAAGATCCCTTTGATCAAGATCATTGGGATGCATGGAGTAATATGACTGCTAATACCCAAATACAAATTGTTGGCGATGATTTAACTGTAACAAATCCTAAACGTATACAGACAGCTGTTGAGAAAAAAGCTTGTAACTGTCTTCTTTTGAAAGTCAATCAAATTGGTACTGTCACAGAATCAATTAAAGCTCATTTATTGGCTAAGAGCAATGGTTGGGGAACTATGGTCTCACATCGTTCTGGAGAAACTGAAGATACATTTATTGCTGATTTAGTAGTTGGACTAAGTACTGGTCAAATTAAAACTGGTGCTCCCTGTCGTTCCGAACGTTTGGCTAAATACAACCAAATTCTACGTATTGAAGAAGAACTTGGAGCAAATGCTAAATATGCTGGAAAGAGTTTCCGCCGCCCACAATAAACGAATTTCACATAAAAATAAAATTGTGTGGCAATATATATAAAAATTTAACCAGTGTAGATGTACTAAGAAAAATGTTATGAATTTCTTCAAATTAAAGAATAAAGTTATAAATAATATCTAAAAGAATAAAGTTACATAAATATATAAACTTTTTCTTAATTTATTATCAATTAAATTCATTTATTTTTTTAGCATATTATAGATTTTATCAACCTACTCTAATTGATATTATTATATACAATTTATGCCTTATATTTGTAACTACAGTATCCATTTTGAGCTGTAATAGCAATCAAATGTATTTGTGCGTTCACGTTTTTCTTAGATTTTCACCAAATTATTTTTATAGTCGTCAAAAATAGTTCTCTTCACAAATGGTTATTTTAGAATTTGTATTACTGAAGGAAATTCATTTAAATATAGTAAATATTTTATCTATTATGACGTGTTTCCATATTTAAATTTACAGAATATAAAAAAAAGGTTATTAAATTATAACTCCTTAATAAATTATTATATATTTAATTTTATATTATTTTATAAACATCTTAAATTCTATAATTAATATTATGTTTTTATAAAAATAAATTTATATACTTTTCAAATTAAGTAAGATAATTATAATTTTTTGCAGTTAATCTACTTTAACTACACTGTATATTTTTCGTATAAACCAAAAACATGCAAAAAAACCTATTGTGCCAGTTAAAAGAAAGAATAGAAATACCATAAGTAATGTATAACCAAAATAAAGAAACGTTGATGCTCCATCTTTAAGAGATAATTTTGTTGCATAATAATGACAACAATATATGAATAAATATGCAGAAGTAAATCCAGAAGTCAAAAATGATCGCCACCACCAATGATAATCTTCCGCACACAAATGGAAATAACATAATAAAATTGTTGTCTCCGAGCAAGTAATTATTAAAATAACAAATACTAAGAATAAGAAACCAAACATGTAATACATTTGATTGGACCATATAGAATTTAAAATGAAGAATAGTTGAATAAAAATACATCCAAATGGTAAAACACCTCCCATAATAATACCGGGTATAGATTGTGTATAAATTGATTGATCTGGAATTTGTCGCGGTATTTGATTTGTTCTTACAGGATGATCTAATGGCTGAAAAATAGAAACTAATATTAGACAAAACTAAAAAATATTAATAAATTACTTACCCTCTTCCTAAAACCAAAATAGGCACCAATAAAAGTTAAAGGTACTGATACTCCAAACCATAGGGCTAGAAGTGCTATAAGTGTACTAAATGGTACTGCTCCAGAGCTACCTTTACTCCATAAAATAAGATTCATTACGAAGAATAGCCCAAAAACAATACTGAAATCAAATTTAATATTATAAAATATCTTTTTCGTAATACAAAAAAAATACACACCCCGGACACAGCATAGATGTCAAAATAACATTGCTTTTCCATTTAATACCTCCAAAACTTTTATAAATTCTTGCAGACACATAGCCAGCTGGCGTACCGAGAGAAACGTACAAAACCATTGCACATGTCATTAAAGCTCCACGATTTGCAGGTGATAGAAATCCGAGACATGCAAATGCTAATGTAATAAGACTCATAAATAAAACTTGTATACCAGAGCCTAAAAATATCGCTAATAACATTCCTTTGCGAGGTGGTCGAAAGACGTCACCGTGCACTAATTTCCACCCAAACTCTTCTTGAGCATCCTCTCCACATTCCATTTGATTATATCGAGCAATATCTTTATGTAATGTACGAAGCATTATCATTGCAACCATACCTGATAGGAATAAAACGATCACGAGTGAATTTAAAATACTAAACCATTGAATATTAGTATGTGGCATTGATTCTAATATATAATCCCATCTCGATGACCATTTAACGGTATTATTTTCTACAAATTTAACCGAATATGTATATACAATAGTTATATTCTTTCCATTACTAATTGTACTAGAAGGAATTTCTATCGGATATCTGTTATTACAATCCAGTTTGTCGGGATTTATATGATTGATGGAAGATGGTACAACTTTTACTGATATAATTCTTCCGCCATTCTCTCTAAAACCAACACCCCATTCCTCAGATTTTCCACTATGATATGTTATTGTTAGATCTACATGATTAAATGGATAATAATATCCTGGTTTATTATAAGTTGGATTAATGGGACAACTTTCTTCAGCATCTGAAGAATGTCGTACTAAACATCCCATAGGAAATCCAGTACTACAATATTGTTTTTCATTTTCTGATGGATAACACCAAGTAACTGGCATATTATCTACAATCCAGTGATGTTGATAATTCAAACTAATTCCTTTCTTTAAAATCATTAAACGCCTCTCAGCTTCAATATCCCCTCCCTTATAGATTTTTGTACATACCTGTAATATAAAAAATAGATATTAATATATTATAACTATATTAATCGCCAATTGACTATTATAAAATATATTGCTGGATTTATTATGTAATTACCTTTTCACATTGTACATCTTTAAGAAATTCTATAGTATATGGACCAGGTCTAATACGTTCACCAAATACAACTTGTCCAAGATTTTCAACAGGAGAATTACGTTCATCAATTGAACAAAAGTCGAAATGATGATATTCATACGGTATAACAGATTCCTCAGTATTTAAACGATTTACATATAAAACGACATCTGCCTAAAAATATATAGGTAATAGTTAGTTTTAATATAAATTCTACTTGTTAGTTTGAACTGTAAGTTAACAAATTTAATTGTTTGCTTAGATTTTTAACATTTATATTTTTATTTATGTTTTTATATTATTATCAATAGGTCTTTATTCTAATAAAATAAAATTTCGAATTCTACAGAAGCAGATTTTTGTAAAAGTATATGTATGTATATAACTTATCGTATATAGTAAGACAAAGACAAAATGCCAAATAAGCTATATTTTCCATAAATAGCGAAATAGTTTTTGTTAACTATATTTATTACTAGTATATTATGTATTTATGAAAATTAGAATATTTTTAACCATTGCATATTGCATATTCAATTTATTGACGGCAGATTATTGCTATCATTATTATTACATTTATTTATTAGATGCATATTGTTTTAATCAACATTTAATAAATATAATACACTATAAAAAGTTATGTTCTGAAATTAGTAATAATAATAATAATGTAAAATCTAAGGAAATAATAATATGATTTGATTAGTAATGGTAGCGGTAGCAGTAGGTGGTACTCTTATATGATTTTCTACAACCGAACCGGCGAATTTTTATTGATTAAATCAAGCAAAAAAATCATTCGAGATAAAAATATAATAGAAAATAAGCTAATAAAATTGTAATAAAGTAAAATACGTAAAACATTAGTTTATTTAAATTAATTTCTCAGAATCAGTAAATCTTCATATATATTTTTAGTCATCACATCACATAGTCGTGTCACTATACATTTTTACATTGTATCAGTTTTACTTACTTTGCAAGGACCGCTTGATTCCGTTTTTCTACAATAATTTACTGGTGCTAGCCCAGGTAAATAAAATTGCAAGCTCAAATTAATATTTATAAGAATACAGACTATTATTAATAACGATTTAGCAACCATTTTTATTAACTGCAACAAATTTTGTGCCAAGTGTCATGCAAAACAAATGTAAATGAATTAGAATTATATTATTGCCCTATGTGTACTACTATGATAAGATTTTAATGTCGTCGAATAGCTAACAATTTTGTAGCAAAGTGTAACCCTGTAAGCATTTTTGAGTATAAGCACAACGATGTATTATTTTCGTTATAATTATATTTGTTATTTTCAATGTATTATATTCGTTATTTTCGATGTATTATATTCGTTATTTTCATGCATTATATCCATTGGAACAGCTTCATATCTATAAAAAAAATAATTTGTTATACAATTCACCTTTGTTTAAATATTTTACGTACTACCTTTGTATATAAATTTATATAGTAGTCCCACTTGACTGATTTTTTTTGAATCGTGGCGACGAGAGAAGTGCTAACTAAAATATAGTAGGGACATAAATCATATTTTTGATTTAACAGGGCCATCTACATTTGAATAACTGCAACAATTCAAAATGGCAAATTTGTGTATATTTGTTATTGTAATTTTTTTTATTTCTTATTCTTGGTACAGAAGTGTAAGGGGGGAAGAAAATATATAGGAAAAAAAATTTTATATGCGTATTTGAATAATTTTTAATGAATTTTAGAATAGAAAAATAATTTTTTGTAAATTGCTAGGGATGGTGATGTAAGGGGGAAGAAAACATATGAGATTTTTTTTATGGATGTGCGTATTTTAATATAATTTTCTGAGTTAATTTAAGATTGAAAATATTTTTTTATTTTTCAATTCTTTAAATTCTTGGGGAAGAAAATATATGAGATTTCTTTCTAGAATGTTCTAGAATGTTCTAGAAATCGAATAATTTTAAGGAATTTATGAATTAAAAATGTTTTTTGTGTTATTATTCATTGGCGATGGTGCCGATTTTATAAAATTTCCTAATTTTTTAATTTTTATTGGTCTGGATGAAATTATGAATGGGCATATTTTCATCTGGGATTTTCTATGGTGCCACTGGATGGATTGTGCTAAAATTTTGCAACCACATTCAAATTAGTGGTCTGCATGAAATGATGAGTAGCCATATTTTCACCTGGGATTTTCTCTAGCATCCGTGGATGGATTGGTCTGATATTTGGTAAACACATTCATTATAGTGATCTACAGTTAACTATGCCAGTGCTCCTCTATTATATCCCACAATGTATCAGAAATCACGTTTTCATCATATAACCATCTTCCAAGTACAGCTAATGGAGGAGCACTGGCATAGTTAACTGTAGATCACTATAATGAATGTGTTTACCAAATATCAGCCCAATCCATCCACGGATGCTAGAGAAAATGCCAGGTGAAAATATGGCTACTCATCAATCATCATTTCATGCAGACCACTAATTTGAATGTGGTTGCAAAATTTTAGCACAATCCATCCAGTGGCACCATAGAAAATCCCAGATGAAAATATGCCCATTCATAATTTCATCCAGACCAATAAAAATTAAAAAATTAGGAAATTTTATAAAATCGGCACCATCGCCAATGAATAATAACACAAAAGAACTTTTTTAATTCATAAATTGCTGAAAACTATTTGATTTCTAGAACATTCTAGAAAGAAATCTCATATATTTTCTTCCCCAAGAATTTAAGAATAAAAAAATAAAAAATATTTTAAATTCTTAAATTAGTTCAGAAAATTATATTCATTAATACGAATACGCATATATTCATAAAAAAAAATCTCATATGTTTTCTTCCCCCTTACGTCACCATCCCTAGCAATTTACAAAACAATATTTTTCTATTCTAAAATTCATTAAAAATTATTCAAATACGCATATAAAATTTTTTTTTCTATATATTTTCTTCCCCCCTTACACTTCTGTACCAAGAATAAGAAATAAAAAAAATTACAATAACAAATATACACAAATTTGCTATTTTGAATTGTTTCAGTTATTCAAATGTAGATGGCCCTGTTAAATTAAAAATATGATTTATGTCCCTACTATATTTTAGTTAGCACTTCTCTCGTCGCCACGATTCAAAAAAAATCAGTCAAGTGGGACTACTATATAAATTTATATACAAAGGTACTACAAATATATTACATATAAATTTTATAGCAATAATTTAGCCAAAGGACGTGGTTCGAAAACGAAAATGTTTCTGCGAAAACGTTTCGGCAACTATACACTAAAACGAAACGTATCAAAAACGAAAGGAACAACTCACATAATCAACTTTACATCAACGTTCAACTCAACCATATTTTACTACGATTACCATTTATCAATCTCTTCCTCATGCTTTCTTATTTCTTTATTTTATATTATGATGAGTGACAGCTGTTTCGACCTGATGTCTTATCCATACACTTCACCATATATGCATTATATTATCAACATTCATTCTTATTACAAAATAACGGCAATTACATTTGGATGATAAGTAAAAGTACATTTATATAAAATTACGATTGTTATAATAATAAAATATCAACTAAATATAAAAATATTTCTGGATAAATAAAATTTTCAGTTCTTTGATGAACATATTACACATATATTGATAAACACAAAAAACGGATTTGAATTTATTATTTACATATATATTAGAATTAGATAGATCCAAATTTAGAAAAATTATAAATTGCAAAAATTTTAATAACCAGTAAAATTCATTTGCTAATAATTGTTTTTAAATATTCCAACAAGACAGAATTACAAATCGAAACAGACTTAAGTATTGAAAATTTTAATTTACTGTGATCTTATCAATGATTAAATCTTATTATATAATTATTTAAAAAAAAGTAAACATTATATTTATTATTCTGGAAAATTTTCGGTGAATTTTAAAGTTTCTTCAAAAATAAGTCTTTTTAGATGTTCTTTTGGTAAGTCATCCAATTCCATTCCAATTCGAAAGGGTTCCTCGGCAACAGGCTAAAAAAATATTACATAATTTATTGTTATTTATTACATATTTAATTTATGGGTTTTTTTTAATATGATACAAACAACTATATATTTATAGTTATCATCCAATTTATCCTTATCCACTGAAATGTAAAATAAAAAATTTAAATTTTAAAGTTTTGGAATTACGTACTTCATCGCCGGGATCATAATATTGTTCTAAATATGGATGAGCAAGAGCTTCTTCGACAGAAATTCGGTTATGTGGATTAAAAGTCAACATCTTATCAAGAAGGTCCAAAGATTTTTGATCAGCAGTAGGAAATAGTTTACTCCAGGGGACTTTTGGTTTAAAAGGTAATGATTCTAAGTAGTTTCGTGCCTGAAGAAAAAAATTGTGTAAAAAATGTAAATTGCAATACATTAATATAAATATCACAATAAAATAAAGTATATATAGCTAAGAGTTGCAAAACTAAGAAAATGCAATCTTTATGTAATTAAGTTTTTTCCTTTTATCTGGGGCAAATTAAAGTATTTAATTTTTTTTTTGCATATTTATGTAACTAATATTTTATTTTCGTAGTATTTCATTTTCGAGTCAATTTAAAATTTAAGTCATTTACCTTTTCATTAATTATACATTCCAGATCTTGAGATGATGGGGAGCCTAAAACTCCAAGAATGTGATTAAGTTGATCCAAATAATGTTTTCCAGGGAAAATAGGACGATTTGCTTAACATTTCTGCTAAAATGCATCAACAGACCAAATATCAATAGATTTTGTATAGCCCTAAACAAAAATATTAAAAATTATTTATATTTTTTACTATATATTGTTACTTACTTTTGAGTTAAG